>CAKNXH010060750.1:336707-372482 GCA_932178445.1 Andricus quercusramuli
GACAGATTTGGTCTTCCAATCTGTCGGCGTTGAACAAGGTATCTGCGACTAACATGCTTGCCGTCCCGGTTCTACTCTACTCGTTTGGGGTGGTTCAATGGACGAAGAACGAGCTTAAGGCCCTTGATGTCACCACGCGTAAGATCATGCATATGCATAAAAGCTTGCATATCAATTCGTCAGTTCCGCGATTATACATGTCACGCCGTCAAGGCGGACGCGGACTTCTGAATCTCCAATGTCTTCATAACCGAATTGTTTTAAGTACAGCTTACATAGTTGCGAATGGCAGAGATCCTCTCCTAAAGAAGGTCAGAAACCACGAGATGATTGGCGGAGAAGCGTTTCTTTACAAAGCCGCGGAGCAAGCTGCCGAGACCCTTGGCCTGCATTTTAACATCAGAAGTAAAGAAAGTGCATTACTCCATCTAGATGCTTCACGTCTGAAAGTCGAAGTGAAGAAAGCAGAGGTTGGAAAATTTCACCAAGAGCTACTCGACAAGCATATGCACGGAAACTTTCACAGAAATGTAGAAAAACAGTCCTTGTCGAAGGAGCAAACTTTTGCTTTCCTCAAATCATCAGGGCTCAATTCAGGTACAGAGGGCTTTATTTTCGCATGCCAGGATGGTGTCATCTCCACCTTAGCATACCGTCACCGCATTTTATGTCGAGAAGTTCCCAGTGATAGGTGGAGAGCGTGTCATGCACACGCTGAGTACCTAGAACACATACTATCGGGGTGTCCGACCCACGCAGGAACAACGTATATCTATGGACATAATGCGGCCCTAAGAGTACTTTATTACCACCTTTGTCGCTCTTACGGTGTTGGTCGCGACCCTGCCCTGCCGAACGTTCCAAGGGATATAGAGTCAATTTTCCGAAACAAGAAGTGCCAGATTTTCTGGAACTACGATTTTCGGGCAGCAGTCTCCGTTGCGCACTCGAGGCCTGACATTGTTCTCCAAGACTTCGAGAAACGAACGATATTCGTGATCGAATTCTCGGCTCCGTCCGAATACCACATCACTGCAAAGGAGAAAGAAAAAGAGGAGAGGTATCAAGACCTTAAAAGAGAGCTGCAACGACTGTACTCAAAATATTTGGTACGAGTAATTGTCCTTGTGATAGGTGCTCTCGGAGGTGCTAAATTATCACTGGTTCGTAACCTTAAAGCCATACCCGCGTGCCAAAAATATGCCAAGGCACTTGCGAGATGGATGCAGAAAGCTGTCATCCTTGGGTCGCTTCGTGTCCTCAAGACACACGAGGGTTTCGCGGGCCTGTCGCTGTGATGTCGTCGTGCCCTGTGACCACCCATCTCACGGATGTGAGACGTGGCCATAGGTGTATTTTACCGCGGTTCTACTGGGGGCTATTGACATTTTTTTTTTAGATGGCAGTTGCTCTTAGTGGTACCCTGCGGTGGTTGTTACACTTTTTTTTAAATTATATATATATATATATATATATATATACTTCTACTCTCGTGGGTTTCGTTGTTATCAACGTTCTGAGATTATACATCTCAGGTGCCAGGCATACCTATCTCACAGTAAATGACGTCCTCCTTTGTTGATCAGGCAAAGTGATCCTCAACCACTCAGCCATTTGGCAGCCTCCCTAGCAGGCGCGCGGTGGTGGACGGAGCGATCCCTCTGAGGTCATCAGGTAGATGCACAGATTCGAAGCACTGTCCTGATGTGTTATTTGAGTGTATGTGTGTGTGTTCATTACTCGAAATCGGCCAGTGACCATCGAGCGTGCTGCCCCCTGTAGGAGCCCCCAAGCGCAAGAAGAACGCTGAGTCATTTTTGAGTCTTCTCAAAATCGGCTTCGACTCCCAAGGCTAGGCCCCTCGACATGGCGCCTTACCTTGGTGTGACACCAGCTTTTTTCTGAGGGGACCTGCAGTTTAAGGTGGGTTCCGAACCACCGAAGCCCCGTTAGAAGTACGTAGAATAATTTCCATTGGTACCCGGCTCAGGCATCGAAGCCCAGACCTCCTGCATGGAAGTCTGTCGCGCTATCGTCTGAGTATAAGCATGCAAATATATAAATAAATATATTAACATATATATATATATATATATATATATATATATATATCACGGGGCGTTGCACTATCAAAACATGCATGGACACATGATCATTATTTTGATTTCACTTTAAGTAATATAAAAATTTTATGTAAGGAAAAAAACACATCCAAAAAGAAACTCTTAGAATCAATTTTCATGAAAAAATATGAAAGGAATTGCATAAATTTGCACACTGAAATGTTTAATATTGATAACACGTACATAAGCATTTTAAATAATAATTGAAATTTTCTTTCTGAATTCAAATTTTTATCTGCACTTCATTCGGCTTTATACGTAGATTTGTATGTAAACATTTTCCAATTGTCTTATTCATAATATTTCAGTATCATGTCGTACCTTGAGGTCGATACACCATGGTTTATACGCAAATTGATTTCTCTCAAATGAGAGTTGGACTAGAATCAAATTTCTTACATTTTTACTTGCTTATATATTATTTATTTACTTTTGACCATAGTTGTGAAAAAATGTTTTTAAAATATAGTGTAACATGCATTAACATGGATTGAATTAATAGATTTAATTCTTTCACGATGATTCATGGATTAAATTGTCAACAAATCATACAATGGCTGAATTGTAAGTACAACGTTTAAAAAGAAGTTGTCAAAGAGTTGTTGTAAACGCATTTTTATAATAAATGATCGTTCTTGTGACGTAGCAGTTACACGATCCTGTGATATACTAGTTACACTACGGAATTCCAGAACTGCTACGTATCCTTATAGTAACAGCGTTACAGAACAGTGAGCCCTTCATGGTTCATTCCAGTAACACTTGTGACATCCTAGTGACATAGCAGTTCTATCACTCTGTGATATACTGGTTACATTACAGAATTCCAGAAGTGATATGTATCCGTACAGTAACAGCGTTACATTAAAGTGTGCCCTTTATGTTCCACTCCTGTAAGATGGTTGACAATCTAGTGATGTAACAGTTACATCACTCTGTGATATACCAGTTACATTACGGAATTACATAACTGTTACGTATCTTCACAGTAACAGCGTTACAGAACAGTGTCAGAACAGTGTCAGAACAGTGTGACCTTTATGTCCCATTTCTGTAACACGTGTAAAATTCAAGTGACGTAGCAGTTACATTACTCTGTGATATACAAGTTACATTACTGACTTCCAGACCTGTTACGTATCCTTACAGTAACAGGGTTACAGAACAGTGTGACCTTCCTGTTCTACTTATGTCACATTTACAAAATGTGCTCGCTGGGTAGGTTATGCAATTGAAAGCGTACGGAGACGTAAAAAGAGATTAGGAGATATTTTGTTGCATAGGAAAAAATAAGAAGTATGCTACCAGTGTCAAAGTACAATAAATCCTCCGCTTTTCAATGAAGATGATGACGTTTGTTTTTCAAAAATGCACCATTCTTGAATTGCAAATTTAACATGGATTTGTTCATCCGATATTCTGGGATGGTATGGTTCCCCTTGTTGATAGGTAAAAGGCATTAATTTGGCCGACAAAGTTGAAAGTTATCCCGAAAGACTATCATGGAGAAATTTTTGAGGGAAACGCATGTCGAAAACTTTTAAAGGAATCGGACAAACTTATAGATTCAGAAATTCATAGATACATTTTAATTTTCCGTTGAATATACCTTTTGTAACTGCTTTCAAGGCCATCCACGAAGTGGTTAACTGCTTTGTGAAAATATAGATTTTCATTTGACTAAATTACATGAGTTTTTGAGAATCTGGGAGCGGTATAAAATACACGTTCTTGATGACTCTTCATATTCATTAATGCTTAAGCAGGCAGTGGTGGAATTCTCATCGCAGCACATCTAGATAAAGGTATGAAGTATATCAAATAAAAAATCAATTTGAAGAATTAAAAATGGCAAAAAACAAAAAAATTTAAAAAAGGAGAAAAATAAAAAAATAAAATTTTTAAACGGCCCCATTCTGCGACTACACTCATGTCATTGGTCCTAGGGCAAGCAGAATAGTAAAAATTCAATGTCACATATTCGTTCCATGTAGACATATAGTATATCATCAATGTATATAAATTACCATCTAGTGCAAAGTATACTATGATTTACTCGTAGTAAGTATCGCAAAACGTAATTTCGAGATATTTCGAGAAGGGGATCAGCTACGATTTTAATGTAAGTGGTTTTGGCAACTATAAATATTTATCTAAAAACCTGTCCCCGAACAGTTTTTGGATCCATTTTAATCGAACCTATCAATGCTTGAGGAGCACTGTGAAAAAGGAGAGCATTGAAGGTAGATTATGTGGCATTGGAAAAATTGTACAGTTTAATGCCTATATATCTAAACAAATTCCGTTTTTGTCTGAATGCGCTTTTTGGAATTTGACTGTTTTTGTTTGAATCATTTTGAATCCATATAAAAATTGAACCGCCGCATCCAGTGTCGCCAAAGTGAGGCAATGCGGTGTTCCAGCGCTTGCTAGGGCGTGGAACGAATTTTACTTGGGCAACTTCGAAAATTTCTCGGAGACCATGGGACTGAAAAATCAGGTTAAATTATCAAGCAAAATAGTTTAAAAACTGTTTGATTTTATAATTTGTATTGATCTACTGTAAAATCATGATCTACAACCAAAACACATTATTTTTGGATATTACATTATGAACAATTTTCTAAAAATTGTTCAAAGGTAATAAAATCTTATTAAAATGAATGGTTCTGGTCCGTTTCGGCATTTTTCGATTTCCCAGAAAATACCCGACAGTATCGAAAATACCCAAAAAACGGGAAATTTCCCGGTCATTGGCAACACTGGCTGCATCGTAGAACAGGGTATAAAGTATTTTACGAGGAGTGTCAGGGCCCCTGGTACATTTTAAAAACATTATTGAATTTTGATCTTTTGAATACTTATCCCTAAATGAAATTGGACTGCGCATCTTTTTTTTTTTGTCATAGAAAAACGTTGTAACTTCTTGCGTTTTTGAAATAATTGGCAAAAACACGACTTTTTCATAGCATAAAATTTTCGTATTTTCTAACTTTAACTCGCTCTAAATCAGAAACTATTGGGATTTTTAACTTAAAATTTCAACAAATAATGCATAAAACTATACTTCAGCTTGTAGAAAATTAAACTTCGTGTTTTTTGCTATGAAAAGAAGGTTATTACTTTTTTTGTGGGTAAGTGCACGAAGAACGTTTAAATATTTTCAATCAAAAAGTCTGTCGAGGCAAGTTTTAGCAATCAAAATCTTCCACTGGACGGAATGTTCAGTAGAAGCTGTAAAAGTTTTTTTTTATAGTTTTACTTTAATTCAAATAGCCGTCTAAGATGTATGAGGATTTAATTGTTGTGCGCGCAGTGCCGTGAGATTGAACTCGTAGCGTGGGCTTGGAGCACACCAGGCGCAGTAGGAAAGGCTGTCATCCAGGTATGGACGTGGAAATTTTTATTTTCAAACGAACTTACATACTTTCTTACAGAAAGAAGTTTTTATTGGTGACATGGTTAGGATATATTCTTTTTATCAGTTTTCACCCCTCAAATTATGCTTTTCCCTTCCTCCTTCTTTGGTTTGTGTGCACGCCTGCACTGTTTCATTCGAAAATGTAAGCCTAAACATAAACGTAAACATAATCAGATACTATTCAAAAGAGGTCCATTATTAAGATTTTGAACATAAAAGGATTCAAAATAGTTTGGATCATCGAATGTGTAATATGAAAACTGAAAGAAACTTCTTTCCAATATACACTCTCAATGTTAAACAAGTTTTAATAAAAAACTATGTTAGTTATACTGCATGTGATATTCCGGCTTGTATTAATATTTTGTCAAATACTAATGAAATAATTTATCTATTTATATATTATTAAATTCTATACAATGATGAATATATATTTTATATCAATGAAAAAAAACATTTAATATTATTTTTATTAATCTCGCGGTACCCGGCGCACAACAATATAAAACCATCGTACTTCGTAAACGGCTATTTCAATTGAAGTAAAACTTCACAGAAAACTTCTACAGATTCTACTAAACATTTCGTCCACTGAAAGTTTTTGGTTGCTAAAACGTATCTCGATAGACTTTTCGATTGGAAATATTTAAACTTTCTTCGTGCACTTACCTAGAAAAGAACTAATAACTTTTTTTCATAACAAAAAAATTGAGTTGAATTGCTATACAAGCTAAAGTATAGTTTTATGCATAATTTTTTTGAATTGTAACTTTAGAGTCCCAATAGTTTCTGATTTAGAGCGAGTTGAAGTTGGAAAATACGATAATTTGACAGTGGGAAAAAAGCACCTTTTTTGGACAAAAATCGACAGACAGTGCAGTCCTTAACGGATTTTGGTGTTTGTTTTTAGAAATGACCCTACAGGTTCATGCATGCTCGAACGTAAACACGAACACAAACGCGAACGCTGACGTAACGCTCTTTAGAACGCATTTTTGAGTTATCCTGAGTGGAGACGCAACAGCAAAACTCGTCGTGGTCCGCTGTGGCAACCGCACAGTGCTTAACAAACGTAAGGTTGCTGATTTTTCATTTAATTTAATTGAAAAATATTATATTTCTAAGATATCAGAAAAAATGGCAAAATCTAAGTATTAAATTTTTAATGGATTGAAACCCATGCAAGTGGTATATACTTGGTGATTAAAAAAAAGAAGTGAATCGGTTGAGAATTGTGAGATGCAGCTTAATCCTTCTGGGAAAATCCATTCCTGAACCACTGTGAACCGCTGCGGTGGAATGAGACGGAAGGTGCTGGGTGTTTAAATATTAATAATTTAATACTATTTGATTCAGCTTTATTATTTCATGAAGATTGTGATGAACAAATATTCATATTTAACATTTCTAAGTGTAAATAAATGCTTTTTTCGAGACAAATTTATGAAAATTGTCGCAAATTAGAGAGCTAACGCATACCTTACAAGCGATTGATAATTGTATTACAAATAATTTTTGGATTTTCCAAAATCACTGAATTATTGGAGTGAAATGGAGTATTATTTTAATCGAAGTTGATTTTCTTTAAGAAATTTGCAAACGTATATTTATTTTCATTAGGAATATCTGGATTTTTTCTTCTCTTTGTATTTTTCAAAGGAACTGTTCAAGAAATTTTGGTAGCCTAATTCTTAACCGTGAATTTTCGTTTATACTTAGGAATTACTAAATTAAAGAAAAAGTTCATTCTTTTTATTCTTCTTCGAAAATGAAACTTTTTTAATTTTTAAATTCTCATTGTGTATATTAGGTGCATTAGTATCAGTTTTATGTACAATTTGACGTTATCTCTTTTCATCAAATCTACACGTTTTGAGAGACCCTCTGAATGAAAATAAAGATCAAGAAGTTCTGTGTCTGTAGTATCGTGTAGGCTTCTTAAAGGCGAAAAAAGGTGGTAAAAAAATGCTTAACGCTGACAATCCCTATGAAACCATTTTCATCCAGTTATTTCTTTATAAGAAATTTAATACATTCTTAAGCTTATGTGCTTTACTAAAAGACATTTCTGGATATTTGCTTTAGCTATTGTAGGCATTTTGGAATAAATCTAAATATTTTATGTAAAACGGAATTTTTGAACAGATACACAAAATTTCATTTTGGTTTTTGAATAAAGAAAGACTAATTAATTTTTTTCGAAAAAAAAACGTAACAGCGTACAGCGAAAACTGTGAAAGGCGTCAGGTTAGACTTTTTGGCAGCGTGTCGTCAATGCGCTTTTTCCGTGTGAACCAAAGTATTGCTTAACACAGTTCCCACCCTGGCGCAAACTCGAACGCCCGCACGCATTCAGTTTTGCGTTTGAGTATACATGAATTTTAAGGGCATGTGATACATTTTAAAATACGAATTACCGACCGCCCCATGCTATTTTTCCGCCACTTTAAAAAGAGGGAAATTCAAATATCGTGCTAATTTTTTTTAATGACAGATAATATTATGGGGCAGGTCTGTCTGGTCAACTAAAGTTGCCATATTGTTGCTGAATATATATTTTTAATATTTGTAATGTTCAACTAGAAGCTCTTGTATTTCAAATTATTGAAATATGGCGGTTGATCACATATGGTTTTTTCTTTTGCTAATTATAAGTGTCTGGTGCATTTTTACTTGATCCAAAAAGAAGAAATTAGCAATGCAGTATGTAGAGATTATATAAAAATTGGCAAAATGTTATTTCTGATTGAAATGCAATCATTAAAACGTAGTGCAATAGTGTGGTGATGGACAGCAGAAGTGTTTGTCTCCTAGCGCAAAAAGCATTTCGGAATACAGAGGGCGCTGTATTTGGAAAATGACGACAGCGCCACGTTGCACTTGCGGTTGTTGGCAGAAACTTAGTGGCCAGTGTCTAGAGACAGCGTCAGTAACGACGAAATCGTTCAAATAGTAATGAAGTATGTAGATGAATTCATTATGAATTTGTTGGCCAGGCTGGTTTGAAAAGAAATATTCGTAATAAAATTTATTGAAACTATTTTTTATACATCATCATTTTGAAATGTTAAACATAAATTTTGAAACGCCATTTTAGACATTATGAAACTTGGTGGGATATAATGTTATAGGGAAATCGATTAAAATAAAAAATTGCTGTGTACGGGCATAGTCCATATAATATACATATGTAATCAAGTTGTATATAATGTCTGAAACTTTTGCTTTGTTTTCTAAAATTCATGTATTTTTTTATTATTATTATTTTTTAATGAGACAGATAAGAGAAATGAAATATTTTTAAAAATTAAGATTTATCTTAAAAAAAGATAAACCCACTATATCATTTTCAATGCTCTAAAATTTAGAGAATGATTCGAATTTTTCCTAAAAGTGTATTCAAAATCCCGCAAAATTACAACAATTGTCTTCAAATCTCCAATATCTTTTTTGACAACTTTGAAAATGTTTGTAAATAATAGAAATGAGGCGATCAATTTGGCTACTGTTTGAGTGCTTGTCCTACGACAGGCTTGCCGGAGGAAGCAGTTTGCGCAGTATCTTTGGCCGAATTTCTACTGCTTTTTTTTATCCTACTGCATAAGTCCAAACTCCGGCGTCAGTACCTGAAGCCCTGAAACCTCTTTTTCGCGTCTTCTGACTCTTTTTTTCCAACACTTTATTTCCTCTTCCTACTGAGTTCAGAATTCAATATCAGTAATTAAATATTGAGAAAATGAGAATTTTTTAATTTTGAAATAACGGAATAATGTTTTGCTTTTAACTTTCGATTTCGCAGTTGAGAAATGAACAGCACTGTACTAAATATTGCTTTTTACGCTGAGTTTAATTATAAATTCGCATTTTTTAACATTATTGTCGTCAATCATTATATATTATATGAAAAAATAGGCTAAAAGTGAAAAAAAATATGATGAAAAATGTGAATGCACTAACGTCCCAAAAGAAGTTTAACTTCAAAAATGTATACCAGAACAAATGTGTTATTTGTTGAAACCTACATTCCTTGTGTCGATTTTTTCGAACAAGAATGATTTTACCAAAAAATGTTGTTTAACAAGAAAGTTGTATTTTTAAAAAATACACCATTTCTCTGTCGAATATTTTGATATAAAAGCTCGATAAAAGCAATATTTTTCAAAATAAATCATGAAATCCATGAAATAAGAGGTCGTTTCAAAAATTCAGTGTGCATCAGAATTTAAAATACACAGAAAGAATCTGAGGTTTTTTTGATACCAGATTGAATGTATTTATTTGCATATAATATTCACATTTATGAAGTTTGAACTATTGTAATAAAATCGATTCGAATCAGAGTTGGGTAGTGACTTGTTACAAGCAACTAACTTACTCAAATCTTACGTGACTTGTAACTTTTTGGGCAACTTCGTTACTATTTTAAAAGTTACTTGTAACGTAACTTGGTTACCATTTTTGCAGTAACTTAGAGTTGAGGTTACAGCTCTTTTCTTGAAAATTCGTTGTTTTTTCTTGGTTGAATTCAACTGTAATTAATTACAAATTAAAATCTGTTTTGGTTGAAATAATATCAACTATTATATTTTTCTTCGAGAATTCATCCATTTTGGTTGAAATTTCCTGTTTTTTTGCTATGTCGACTCATTCAAAAGTTATGGAAGATTGAAAATTAAAAAAAATACTTTTTCAATAAACTTCCATCAGACTTTTGTGATTTTTGATTCCCCATTTGAATAACGGAGGAATTTTTTTATATTTATTTTCGATTTTTAATGCATTTGAACGAATAATTGTCTAGTGAAAACGAAAAATTATTCTTGTAGAGAATTTAACGATCTACGAAAAATGTCGGATATTATTTTTTGCTAAGTCGACTCTTTCAAAAGTTATTCGAGGTTAAAGTCCAATTCTAAATCGTAAGAGATAATTTTTACCATTTTTTATATTCTATCATAAAATAATGGCTCAAAAACATGAAATATCTTATTTTTCGTCAAACTAATCGAATGTTTTTGATAAAACGATAACATTTTTACAAAATATCGTAAGAAAAACCGATTTTATGAAACTTAATTAAAAAAAAATGAACTTCACTTTACTTGAATGACTCGAAAAAAAAAATTTGGAAAACGGTTGACCTAAAGGCCATCCCTGCAACTTCCCGCTAATGTCAGTCATTGAAAGATTGCAATTTAGCCGCTGGTTGCGATTTTTTTGAGCTATTCGAGCTTCAAAATTCAGTTTTTGTGTTATTTTGAGCTCTCTGAGCTCAAAAATAAAGCTGTTCAATGCTTTTGAGCTCTTTGAGATCAAAAGTCTGATGGAAGATTAATGAAAAAGTATTTTTTTAATTTTCAATCTGCATTACTTTTGAATGAGTCGACTTAGCAAAAAATCATATCAGACATTTTTTATAGATCGTTAAATTCTCTACAAGAATAAGTTTTTTTTTTCACTAGACAATTATTCGTTCAAACGCATTGAAAATCGAAAAAAATATAAAAAAATTCCTCCGTTATTCAAATGGGAAATCAAAAATCACAAATCGCCACCTCTTAATATTAATATTCAGAGCTCAAGCTTCACCAGATTTCTTTTTTCGTCATTTCTGACAATATTTTCATGGTATCTAAGGAAAAAAAAATTAAAAGTTTCTTTTGGCCCACCCTAATGTATATATCAAATTTAATCAACTTCGCGCACAGTTCAAAAATGTTAAAAATAAAACGATTAAAATTGTAAAGTTCAAAGTTAACCCTTTCAAATTTTAAGAATTCAATGCCTTCTATTTCAAACAATTCAGTTTTAAACTGCTTTGTTTTAAATATATGATTTATAATTCCTCGTTTGAAATGAATAGTCAAATATTGCTATTAATTGAATAATGGGATTGAAAAAAAATTGAAATTGCATGGGTTAAAAATTAAATATTTTAGAGTGAAACAATATTCGATTACAATTTGAAATTGAATGAAAGCCCTTAATTTTGGATACATTATTTTGAAGTTATTTGAAAATGGAGAATATTCCATAAAATAACTCGGGAGTTTATATTTCTTCAACTACTAAGGATTTCGAACATTTAAAATTGACACGTGAAAATTTGTCTTTTAAAATCAATTTTTGTCCCTTCTTTGATACTCAAAGTATATTTCAATTTAAACTTTTGCAATTAATTAATATTTACAGTTGATTAAATCAAAAGTTTTTTATCAAAAAATTACAATTTTTCATTCTTGAAAACTGCAATTTCAAATTCTTTACATTTAAGACAAAGCTTAAAAATTGAATTTTTTCAAAGTGAATGATTTTAAAATTATTCATATTAACTGAATATTATGATTCAAATAGTTAAAAATTGAACTCATCGTTTTAAAAAATCGGCTCCCTGTGTGAGCACTTCTCGTTGGGCTGGACGCATACCTCGCTTCCCTAGCAAGTTTTAGCGCACGTCAGTCAAGTCGCGCACTTCGCGCTCAAAATTTGTGTTTTCTAGTCTCCCATAGTATTTTCGACAAATAAAACTAAAATGACAAGTCCTATAAAAAAATGATCAAAATAACATTTTTCAAGAGTTTTCAAGTTATAATTCCTTTTTGAGATGTTCCCCTGTATTTTAATCGTTTGGCTCGAAATTTAATTCCTCTATTTTTCCGCTGTATTTTCGATGAATAAACCTAAAATGACAAGTCCTATCAAAAAATTGTTGGGATAAAATTTTGTAGGACTTTTCAAAAGTTATAATTCCTTTTCGAGATTTTTTCCTGTTTTTTGAATCGTTTGGCTCGAAATTTGGATTTTCTATTTTTCTATAGTTCTTTTGATAATTAAAACGAAAAAGACAAGTATTATCAAAAAAAAAGGTTGAAATAAAATTCCTTAGGACTTTCCAATAGGTATAACTCCTTTTTTAGATATAAATATTAGATATAAATATTTCAAATCCTTCGATATCTTGTGAAATCCTTAAAAACTTTTTAAACCTTTTAAAAATGACTGGGAGTTTTTCAACTTTCTCAATATATCCTCAAATATTTCAAATAGGTTGACATCTCATTAAATTATTGAAAGCAATCAAAAATTTCTTTGTAAAATTTTGAAATGAAGGGCAACACCGCATAAGGGCGTAAGTGCCAAATTTCGGAAATGCGTTTTATTGGCCTAAAATAATGTTTTCTTTATACATACATGCAAAACCCTCGTTTGCCCACCGTTTACAGACATCCAAAATGGCCGATTCCACACTGAGCGCGAAAGCAATGAGCAAAATCCCCAACACCGATGACCAAAACGCTGTCACCGGTTAGCAAAATGGTCTCCACGGTTACCAAAATATTTTGCCCACCGGTTGCCATCTAGCGTCGTAAACGGTTACTACGTTTTGGCCACCGCTTGCCATCTAGTATCGTAAGCGGTTACTATGTGAACATCATTTTTGGTGAGATTGGGTTTATTTCGTTCGTGACAGTTTTGTTTCCGTTCATTTTCGTTCAAGTAATTCGTTACATGAAGAGATTAAAGACTTTATTACAAGCTAAGGTGAAAACGGCAAAAAAATCGTAGAAATGGATTTCGCTGATGAAGACAACATTGCAAGTTTCGATGACCTGCAAAAAATGATAGAGGAAGCAAACAACATTATGTTGACTTGTTGCCAAAAAAATCGAGAGCTAAATACATGGCTGTGTATGAAAAATTTGTACAATGGCGAAGTGAGAAAGGAGTTGTACAGAAGGATATGCGTGAAGAGGTTATGTTGGTATACGTCAACAAGCTGTCTGCAGAAGATGGATTAAAACCACCAACAGTTCGGTCTAGATATTCAATGCTGAAAAGCACTTTACTTGCTTACGAGAATATCAACATGAAACACTGGGAGAAAGTTAATTCATTTATGAAGAAACAAGCAAAAAGATACTGTCCAAAAAAAGCGTCAATTTTCACAGCCAACGACATAACTGAGTTTTGCACACATGCTCCTGATGAGGCCCATTTGGTTGGAAAGGTACCTTTTAAAATATAATAAAAATGAATCCTTTTTTAAAATAAATGTACTACCTATGTACAATCTTTCAACATTTCTTGAATATTTTTTGATTTTCTCTGAATTTCTTCAAATTTCTTTAAACCTTTATGGCATCTTTCGAAATCTCAAAAAGTCTTCTGAAACCTTTCTCTTAATCTTTAGAAATCGCTTTAAATCATGAAACTCTTGAAATATATAAAAAACAAAGTGTAATGTATTTTTTACAGGTTATTTTAATCTTGGGAATGGCTGGTGGATTACGACGGGAGGAAATTTACAATATTCTCATAGATGATGTTACAGAGGACAACAATACTCTGCTTTTTTACATTCCAAAGACGAAAAATGGATCTCCAAAATCATTTGTAGTTTTGGGAGAACGGCGCAATATAGTTAACAAATATCGAGCACTGCGTCCAGCAAATGTGAGCAACAATAAATTTTTGATTAACTATCAGAAAGGAAAATGTTGTAATCAAGTGATTGGGATTGATAAAATAGGCATTGTGCCTAAAAAAATTGCTGCATTTCTCCAAAAGCCGAATCCCGATTGGTACTCAGGCCATAGTTTTCGGCGCACATCAGCGACATTATTAGTCGATGCAGGTGCTGATATGTATAACAGAACTGAGAAGGCATGGTGGCTGGAAATCCTCTGCAGTCGCAGAAGGACACCTGGGAGATTCGGTCAATAATAAGAAAAGAATTTTCTCGAAAATCACAGAATCAATGGGAATGGAAGGAACTCCAAAAAATCCTCGATTATTAAATCGACCACTTGCAGCACCATCTCAATCGTCAATTTCATCAGCGTCAAAAGGTGAGAGAATTTCAACACCCATGGATACTGATAATAATTTCAATCCAGGAAAAAGCAATGCATGTGTTTATCACTTACACAATTGCACCGTCAATATCGTTCACAATGGTCAATAGATGAAAAAAATGTATTCCAAAGTTAATGTTCCAAAAATAGACATATGTGACGTGCGCCGAAGAAAGGGGGCTTACTCTGGAAAGCGAGATTTTTCAGGACGAGCGGTCGAAGTCGACCCGATAGACGCGACTTTTAGGAGAGAGGGAAGACCACGAAATCTTCCCTCTCCGCTTGCCACTACATTCTCACGCATGTATCGGCGCTGCTCACGGACGGGGTAAAGATGAGACGCAGAGATGTAGTGGTGAGTCGTGGGAGGAGTTTTACGGGATCTCGAGCTCTCGAGCGAAAGCTCGATTTCTCGGGTACCTATCAACTCAATTATTAGCGATAATAACGCTCGGAATTTTTTTTCGATGGTTTCATTAAAAAGAGCAACTCAAAAACTATCGAAAGGTTTAAAAACCTCGATTTCGATTTTTCCAGAGTAAGCCCCCTTTCTTCGGCGTACGTCACATATATAGATAAGTGTTATGTTACAAGAATATAAAATATTTAACATTAAATATCATAATATGATGAAGAAAGTTGTTTTATAATATTAAAATTGTTGTGATACATGTATGTGATAAAAATTGAAAATAAGAAATAGTTTGTAACTGTCAACTTATGATTATTTACGTTGTGGATAATCCTGATAATATTCTTAAAGTATAAAATAGTACCAACAAAAGACTGTTACAGATAATAATATAAGGCACAAGTTACATTTCATAATCTGTTTGAAAGTTTTTATAAATAAAGAAATGGTTCCGACGGGTTATATTTTCTTTTATTTTCAGGAAAGATAAACATTTGGGGAGATATTTTGTTGTCTTGTGGGGGGCTCCGCCCCCTGAACCCCCCGCGGGGGCTTCGCCCCAGACCCCCCTCTCCCCGTACACATTTCGTCAAGTCTACATATCTCTGGTTTTGCATAGTATTTTATAAAGAAAAATAGTGTTCGATACTCGAGTCCTCACAAGCGATTTGATCACTGCTCGTGTGAAGGGGCTGCGTAAACCCAAGGCCTCCCGTATCGAAATATACTATTTCAACCTAACTCATATTTCTGTAAAAGATTATGGTCCGGTTCGATTTATGAGTGGGTCAAAATCCATGTTTTGTTTTTTTGTTTTTAAAGTAATTTAATTGTTTTTCCTGTTCTTTTCACCATTCAATAGAGCTAAGTAATAGCTCGAAAGTACTTTTTTGTTTTTTTATTACTTCAAAAAATAAAAAAGTTATGCAACTCTGTGTGTCCACATTTTCGTTTTTTGGGATGCACCGCACCATTGATAAGGGGTTTTCTCGGATGTGACTGCTTCTTTTAGGATGTTTATTTCGCGGTGTGATAGAGTTAAGTAAAAGCTTGAAAGAACTCTCTTGTTTTTTTTTCTAAATGAAAAAATGAAACAGTGACACACATTTTTGGGTGTCAAAATTTGAATTTTTAGGATGCACCGCTATTTTACAAGGGTTTTCTGGCACATGGTTATTTTTTTTAAGCACTCTTTTCGCGAATCAATGGAGATAACCAATAGCTCAAAGGTACTTTCTTCTTTTTCCTTTTAATTCAAAGATAAAAAATCTGCCCGCTTCGCGGGCACATTCTCATCGCGCGCGGCTCGCTTCGCTCGCAAGTTTGAGTGCGCCTAGGGCGCGCGACTGTTGGATCTCGCGCTTCGCGCTCGATCATATATTTATCTCGCGCTTTGCGCTCGATTATGTATACACCTCGCGCTACGCGCTCGAACGTACTTACGTCGCGCTTTACACTCGGTTTCTCTAGATTTTTGAACTTCGTGTTTGACTTTGATGGAAAAAAAAGCTTATTTGCAAATATTATAAAATTATCAAAACCTCTACATGTGAAGTGATTGTTAAATTTGTTTTTATTTTAGAATGAAATGGAAATTTATTTACTCAAGGTTCTATCGACCTCGACGAACACATTCTCATCCAGACACTCGCGCTTCTTGCTCGATATGTGATTTGGAAATAATTTGAACCTTGCGTTCCACGCTCGGTTCTGTGCACCGTATGATAGAAATGAAAAAGTCACGAATGAAACAAAAACTACGCATCCTATCAGAACATGATTTATAACAAATTTGTACCTCTTCTTTGGATGAACAAATTTTGTCTCTGTCATTTTTCTCGTAGCTTGTGTTATTCGTCTAAAAATTTAATTTTACTATTTCCAATGCTGTCTTTTACGAATAAAACAAAAACTACGCATCACATCAAAAAGTGAATAATAACAAATTTGGAGATCTTTTTTGGGTGCAAAATTTTGTTCCATTTATCTTTGGTCGTATCTTGCATAGTTTGACAGCAAAATGAAATTATTGATTTTTCATTATTTTTTTGTGTGATCAAAATTTGGATTTTTGATTTTTCAAAAAATTCAAAAAGTTGTTACGAAAATATTGTAGGGTGTTCAAAAAGAAAAATTTTTCTCCTCCTGACTTTTTTTCATATCGTGCGTTTTTCGGCATAAAATGTTCATTTACGTTTGTTTTTTGTAATTTTGAAAATGCTATAACTCCGGTAATTTATTTTTTATCCGAAAAAAGTCATTGAGATAAATTGTTTGAGTTTTGGAGTACTATGAATAACCGTACATAGAATTTTTGAATTTTGAAAAAAATGGTTAAAAAATTTTCAAAATGCGCTCACTCTTTGAATTTTGATCAAAATTAGCTGGTTAACGAATTTGTTCTTTCTTTTTAGGCCCTAAAGAAGTGTGCCAAAGCACAACCCAATCTGATTATTTTTTCGAAAGTTATGGTGCCTACAGACAGACAGACAGACACCTTGGTGAAAACCTTTTTTTCTAGCTCAGGGGATCTCAAAACGTGGAGATTTGATGAAAACCGACCAAGTCAAATTTTACATAAACCCAATACCTTCTCATTAGAATGATAATGTAAAAAGTAATGCAACTCTTTACGTATCAAAATCAGATTTTTTGGGGACGCGCCGTTCCTTTGACGAAGGTTTTCTCGGAGATGGATGGTTCTTTCAGGATGTTAGTTTCACGGATCGATAAAGCCTAACAGTAAGGTAAATGTCCCAGTAATCATGACGGTCCCAGTAATCTTGAAACTTGGTTATAGTTTGAATAGATTGTTACAAAAATGTGTTGAAAGTAACATTTAATGATAAAACTCACTTATTTTTACCATTCTAGAATGGCAAATAGAAATTACATTTATTCAGATGAAATAAAAAGTAAGAAAATTGGCATCACGATTACTGGGACGTTTACCTTACCTCGATCTATCTTCGCATTTCTTTTTTTTAAATTAATTGCGTGAGAGTTGTACAGTTTTTTGTTCCTCCTGTAAAATTCGGGTTTTGGCACTCACGCCCTTCTGCGGTGTTGCCCTTCAAATAATCTAAAATATTCAAAATCCATCAGAATCGTTTGAAATTTCTGAAAGCTCTTGGAAATGCTGAGGAATTTAAAAATACTGAATTGAAAAATTCAAATGAACTGCAAAATTCAACTGAATTCATAAAATTCAAGAGAAATAATAAAATTCAGGAGTACTCCAAAGAATTTAAAAGAAGTGAGGATAAATTAATAAGAATTCAGGGTGAATTCCAAATCTCTTCAAATCTTCAAAACCCTAGGAAATACCTCACTTCTCGTAAATAAATTCTTTGAAATCCACTCAAATATTGTATTTAAGTGGAAATCTGGCAAAATAACGTGAAATATTTCAAAATAACTTCAAACCTTATATGTCTTGTAAAATCGTTCCATAAATTCTAGAAAGTTCATCTTTAAATATTTCAAACGCTTTGAAATCCCTATAAATGATTGAAATGAATTAATAATTCCTTGAAATCTTTTAACATTTCCTAAAATATTTCCAATCAAAAACTCTTGAAAATGCGTTCGAAGTTTTAAAAATACCTAGGGTTACCAGACGCACTGATTTGTCAGCAAATGACCTCATTTTTCACCCTAGGCACTCATATACTAATTTTTCATGAAATGCACTAATTTTTACCAGAAACGACGATTTTTTTCATTCCTTAAAAACATTTTTTCGTTTTTCACATGCATTTTGGAAAAAAATTCCCGGTAACAGAACGTTGAATAAGAATTTTTGCTTGATCGTACTATTTCGTATATTTTCTTGTTTGACATGATCATTGTTTATTTACCTGATTCGTCGAATCGGATTATTTTATTTAATGACGTTTGGCTAGGTGAGGTTTGGTTACCTAATTGCTGGGTGTATTTGGAGGAGGGGGGGGGGGGGCGGCAGACAGACATGCACTTATTTTTCACGAGACCCATCTGGTAACCCTGAAAATACCATAAATTCTTTAAAATCCCTTCAAATTATTAAAATATATTTAAAATTTCTAGGAATCTTCAAAAATACCCAGAAATATTTGAAAAGAATTCAAGACAATTCAGAAATAGGTATAGACCTAAATTGAATAGTGATTAACCCATGAGCTAATTTATTGAAAGAAAAGTGGCTAATGTGATCTTTTCATTTAAATAAGTGACTACAAATTTATTTGAGAAAAAAGCGACTAATGGTGACTGTGTGGCAGCCCTGATTATTTTCTACAGTTACTTCTTACAGAAATTCCCTGATTTATGTTATATATTATCTATGTACCATTATCTTATATATATATTTATGTACCATAGGGAGCAAATCTTGAAAATAGGGGTACTTGAGGCAAAGATATTTCTTTGCTTGAGATAGGCACCTACACTGAATATATGGTACGATAGGAGATATATCTACTGTACGGCCTACCCATACTATAGTCAGTTGATTTCCATGCCGAAATTTTTGTCTATTTCAATATAAATAAAGAAATTGATATATTTTTTGAATTTGAAAACCAATTAAAAGTATTAAATAAAACAAATTTTTAGAACAGTTTCATTAATTTTCTTTGAAAATTTCCAATTCACTTTTTCCACTTTAAAAAATTGAAATGATTTACAAACATTATTTTTACTTATTACATTTCTTAACAATATAACTTCATGTTAATTTAAGACTGCCAATAATTATAACAAATACAGACTTTCAATAATAATTTTGCATTTTGCAACTAATAATAAGTGCAGTTACGGCGTTTCTCGAATCAAAAACCTCTTTTCTCGGGGTTCGATGATTCCGGAGAACGCCGTAAGCACTTGCGGACCTCTCCGAAATCACGAAGGCTCGAAATCGCCGTCCAATAATTTTGGTAAAGTCCGCAAATACCAGTTACTGCGTTTTCTCGATTTTTGACGTCACGTATTTAGCCGTCTCTGATTTACGCCTGCAAACGGTCAGTTACCGCTCTCTCTCAAATCACAACTCGCCAATCTTTGCAGTTAACGGTGATTTCCAAAAATGATGCAATAATTATTTTCAAAGTTATTAACAATTTAGAAAAATTATTTCAATAATCAGTTGTATCTTTTTTTCACGATTCCAACGATTTAAAAAACTCATTTTTCGATTTTTTGCAGTTAACGGTATTTTTCCAAATCACGGCAGTGTCATGGAAATTGACGCACAAGCTTATAGTGTGCAAACAAAAGTTAGCAGTGGCACACAAACTGATAATACCGAAAATGCAGATACTGTTGGTACACAAACATGTACAAAAACCTATTCAAAAGAGGTTCAAACATTAAAAAAACCTTTTGTTGCATATGCTACAGATGTTTGGCCAAAAGAACTCACTAATTCGTTCTCAAAGCCTCAGCCTCCGATTGAAGAGTTTGTAGATTCTTTGAAAGAAAATGGAAAAAATGCCTTTTTTACAATGGGTTTGATTTTGCTACAATCATGATTATTTTTACATTCTTTGGAACTGTCTGTAACAGCCTGACATGACATACTGGAACACAAAAAGACGTAAAGTGATTCGCACAGGTCTCCTTAGTCAAAAAAAAGTTTGTCCACGTTAACGAAAAATTCGGCTAAAACACTAATAATTAACGAAAATTGAAGCCCCGAAATCGGATCTGATTCTTTTTACGAATTATCCGTGAAAACATCTATTTTCAATGAAGTTATTTGTAAAACCGTCATAACACGTAAGCGAGTTCATTTTTCAAACTATATTTATGTATCTTCATGTTTTTGGATTCACTAAATGCAAACTTGAAATTAGTTTAGCTCCATCACTCAATGTTCAAGGTCAATCGAAAGTCAGATCGGTTATTAAGTAAAAATAAAATACTAAAAATGCAAGCATATACTTCAAAAATTTATTAATAATTTATTTTGAAAAGATTGATGAACAATTCGTGTATTAATGATATTTAAAAAATATTGATGGATCAAATTATCAAAAAGGCAAGACAGCATAATTGTTCAAATGAATTATAATATTTATTCGTGCGTAAACTATAAATTTTTATACATAGAAATATACGTGGATTATACGTGTGTGTATATATATATAGTTGTTCTTTATATATGCTGTATATAGAATGTTTGAAAATAGATATTTTCACGGATAATTCGTAAAAAGAATCAGATCCGATTTCGGGGCTTCAATTTTCGTTAATTATTAGTGTTTTAGAATCGAATGACTCGATCCGAATTTTTCGTTAACGTGGACAAACTTTTTTTTGACTGAGGAGACCTGTGTTCGTAAGTCGCGTGAAACTAGTCCGTTGCAAGAATTAATTATCGTTTTAACTCGTATGCGATGTGGCTTATTAATTAAAGATCTTTCATATAGATTTCAGCTTTCTACTTCACTCTTAACAACGATAACGGTTACGTGGATTCTATTTATAAATAAAAAATGCAATACCTACTTAAAGCCGACATGTTTTCTTGTCGTGAAAAGATTGCAGAACATTTACCAGCAATATTTAAGCCGTATAAGAATCTTAGAGTCATCATAGTGTTACGAGCCGACAATTACCCCACTCTACGCCTAATTAGCATATATAAAGCGCCGCCTCTCTGAGGAGTTTAGTTCTAGACCTGTACTCATAATCGCAAATAAAGCGCTTGAAGTCAGAGATTGACTTCGAGCTTACACAAAAAAGTCAACTAAGCATTTTTACGCTTCAGATTTTGGCGATCCTGCCAGGATTGCATTTTTGATTTCTGTATCCACGGATACAATAGAGAAATCATATAAAAGCAATTCTTGTGACGAATCCTGGAAAGGAATTCTACGGAATTCATTTAAGACGAGAAAGGACAGAATTTTACGAAATTCACTGGAACTCCGGATCTACCTACGGGTGACCCGACAACCTGAAAAGTAGGAAAACGTTAGCTAAAAATAGTTGGTGAACCGAAATTCAAAAATTGAACGAGGCTCGCAATCAGGCGGAAGACGCATCTGCGTAACAACGCTTGGAAGACCGACGACCAGCCATCGGCCAACGCCCAAATCCAGGTTAACAACGAGGAACTCCACGGACTCCCAGCTGCCATCCAGAAAGGATCAAGCCATCCAACGAATTTAGAAAGAGTAAGCATTGAAATAAAAAACAAAAAACAAATCGTATCGAATTGCAAAGAGAATAACTCCTCCTTGCTGTCTGAGGAAGGAGACTAACGTGAAATCAAAGTTAATTTCACGTTAGGCGAGGCGAAGTTTTGCAATTCCGGTAAGGTATACTCCTGGTGCTCCAGAGCACTGCCTTTCATCAACAATAATAGAAACCATTACATAGAACATAACAAAAATTAAGTAACTGTCCTGGAAAGAATAAAACAATTAGGCTTGAAATTAGAACCATCAAAATGTGAGTACCTGCGTCCAGAACTAGAATACCTAGGCCACCTGATCACCGCAAAAGAGTTAAGCCAAACCCTATTAAGATCAAAGCAATCCAAGAATTCAAGCAGCTGAAAACACCTAAAGACGTGCAATCATTCTTAGGATTAGCTGGATATTATAGGAAGTTTATAAAGAACTTTTCATCTATAGCTAGACCACTTACCAGGCTAACTCAAAAGGACACAATTTTTTATTGGACTCCAAAGTGTGAAGAAGCGTTTGAAAAATTGAAAAACGCATTAACAACATCACCAGTATTAAGATTCCCCGATTTTAAAGAAGTATTCACTCTAACAACCGATGCATCGAATCAAGGATTAGGCGCAGTGATATCCCAGGCCGGACATCCTTGCTTATTTATCAGCAGAACCCTTAATAAAGCAGAAGAAAATTACAGTACCTCAGAAAAAGAACTCTTAGCTATAGTATGGGCAATGAAAAGGTTACGTCAATACTTGCTAGGAAACAAGTTCAAAATCCAAACTGATCACAAAGCACTCATTTGGTTACACAATGTAAAAGACCCTAGCTCGCGACTCTTACGATGGCGATTACGGCTAGAGGAATATAAGTATGAAATAGAATATGTTAAAGGAGAGGAGAACAAAGTAGCAGACTGCTTATCCAGACTATTTCCAATCCACACCAGCGACATTCTACAACAAGCGCTAGACGGAATAGATTTGACTACCGATGATGAGCTATCAGACAACGAAATTTTGGGTACGCCGGTTAAACGCCCCACTATCATCAAGGACGAAATACTACAAGAAAAAATTGAAATCCCATTCAGAAGAATGTGCGAATCAGTAGCAAGTAACGACGATCCCAATAATTCATCTGGTTCCGAAACACCTCAACAAAATGAACTTTACAACGATTTTATGATATGGCGATTGAACCCAACGCAAGGAAAATTAAAAACAAAACCCAACGCCGTCGGAAAACTCTGGAAAGTAATAAATAAAGAAGACATGCCAAAATATAATGAAGAGGATTGGTTACGGAAACTAGGCTGGTTCATCGATGAAACTATGAGCAAAAAACTGACATTGATAAGATTTATATTCGGTGACCCACCATTTACACCAATAGAAAAGGAACTGATGCAGGAAATGATGGAATACCTATCTAACTTGTATCCCCTACTTAGGATTTCATATATGCTTTAACAATACCCGAGAATTAACGAAAGAAGAAAAAACTAATATCGTTAAAGAAGCGCATGCGGGACATCTTGGGGAAAAGAATACCATTGAAAAAGCGAAGAAAATAGGACAATGGATAGGTATGGATGAAGACATCAAAAAGTACGTCAAAACATGCCCCATCTGTCAACTACAAAAAACTACAAGAATCAAGAACCAAGCTGAGGAGATTATACCAGACATTCCTCTGAAACGCAATGAAAAAATAGCCCTAGATATATACGGCCCATTACCCGAAACAGTAAAAGGTAACAAATATATTTCACAGACGATAATGACACCCTTCTGGACCCTCCTGCTGGCCCTAGCACCGATCATCAGTGCTAACTATACCCTCGAAAACATTCAAGGGAACGTCTGCATCGAGGAAATCTCTAAAGTACACTTGTTTCATGAAAAGTGGAAAATGGTTGTAGCTATCAATATGACATCCACCGAAAACCGGATTAAAGCCATCGACACCACCATTACTATGGCAGAACTAGCCTGTAACAAGAAATGCACACCTTATTATGAACTCCTATTGGTTAGGAACCGCTACAATAGACTAACTAGTAAAAACAATATCCTGCACAAGTTATTAGGCAAACAACGTCAAAAAAGAGGATTAGCGAATTTTGTGGGTGATATATCCAAAACTCTGTTCGGAACATTGAGCGAATCCGAACTGAAACAAATTAACACCGAATTCGACACAATTTATACTGATAACAAAAACATAGCTAGCATCCTGTCAAATCACACAAAAATACTTAAATTAATCTTAGACTCCTCGTCAACGGACCATAAATGGATAACTGCCAAGGAAAATACCGACAGACAGTTTGTAAAAAACCTCACTTTCGGACTAAATGCTGCAACAAATAATAGTTTTTTCAACTCAAAATTAGTACTAGCAGCAATACTATTAGATGAAACAAACGAGGATATTGAAACAGCGATCAACGCCATAAACGACGCAAAGCATGGGATAATACACCCCCAAATTTTAACACCAAAGGTGTTGGAAGAAACCATAAAAGAATTCGAGACAACTCAACGTACGCGCTACCATTTTGACAATGAAGAAGAAAACTACCAGCACATCATAGACATCAGTACCGTCTCCGTAGCAGTAATCCAAGGCCTATTTACATACATACTGGAGATACCGGTAATTGAGAAAGAAGAAGGTTCCTTGCAAAGAATAGTCCCTATCCCTATACAAGTATATAAAGTCCACATATCAATAGTCCCCGACTTTGACATGATCATTAAATACAGAGACTCTTACGTGCCCACCGACAGACAGACAATTGATAAATGTAAACAGATAGATGTATATAAAATATGTAGAAGAAACAAACCTGATATCAAGTTAATAGATAGCGAATCTTGTGAAGCCAGTTTACTTAGAAGATACTCGGAAACCAAATGTAATCAGTCACCTTACCTGCTACACAAGGAAACTTTCATACCTATAATAAATGGTTACATTATAGTACCCTCCAAACCATTAGACAGGATTTGGATGCAAAGTGTATAACAGCTACGATACTCTGGAATTAAAAAAATCATATGAAACTCATATGACACAATGGCTAAATGTAACATACGAGATAAATTTTGAACAAAAAGACATTGACAGCTTAGAACAAAAATTAGTACAACTTCCAAAACAAATATCACACGAAGAACTTAAGCAAGCCAGAATTAGCCTAGACGACACTGAAAATATCTTACATACTATTGCCACCCACAGACGGCTCAGTACTTGGAAAGGAAATAGTTTAGAATGGTTACAATATTTAGGTTACGCTGCATTAGGACTAGGAACTCTGTATACTTTAGGTAAATTGGGCATCCTCGATTGCATAAAGGAATGCTTTCCGAAAACAATCAAATTATTCAGTAATAGAAATAAAGTAATCCACCAATCCCATATTGTAACGTACCAAACCCAACCACCTCCCGAATCATTGTCAAACTACGAAACATGTAGCATAGTTAAAAAAACCAAACCTTTGAAGATAAAAAACAAAACTTAGAGACTAAGTTCAATCTAAAAAGGGGGTCGCAAATAAAGCGCTCGAAGTCAGAGATTTACTTCGAGCTTACACAAAAAAGTCAACTAAGCATTTTTACGTTTAACAATAGACTGCACATAATTTTTTTGCCAATCACCAAAAAATTTTGAACATCAAGGCAATCTTTACTCAGAGTATAAAGCTCACACAACTTTTAAAGTAGGCATTACACCTAATGGCGCAATATCTTTTGTGTCAGATGTATTTGAAGTTGCGATTTCTGATCGTGACATTTTTATGAAGAGTGGACTCTTGGAATTATTATTACCGGGGGATTTAGTAATGGCTGATAGAGGCTTTACTATCGCAGACCTTTTGCAAGATATTTAAGCTACTATTGAAACGAAAAGAATGGCAAAACAAAGAATTTATGTTGAGCATGCAGTAGGGAGAATCAAACAATTCCGAATCTTTAAGAAAGTTCTTCCTTCAAGTCTTCGAAGAATTTTGCATGAAATTTATTCTTATCTTTTTGATATACACATATCTAAATTCCTGAATAATTAATTTATACATCGATATATCGTTATACCAGCTAGTTGTAAATATGAAGCTGTAATTTTTGTAAATATAATAGAAAAAGTTCATATTTTAAATGTCTCAAGCCTCTTTTATTCCTTCGATATAAACACAGCATTTGAATAACTGAAAATAATTATAATAAATTATAGTCCTCTGCGGCCCTATCTGCGGCACGCTATAGAAATGCCGCAGCATTTGCGACTTCACGTTGATGTACGAGTCGCATAAGGGAATCTGTGCTATTTAGAACTAAGCAGGCTGTATCCAGAACCGTTTTTTGATGAAGACATTTCAAGCTTTGCAAGCCTCTACCCCCTTTATCGCGAGGGATTATGACAAATCTTGTCCGCCACAAGAGCATAAGCTCTTTTATGCATCTCACTATTTCGGGATGCACCTCCATGCACTCAAGGAGCTTAATAAGTAGCTCATGGTTCGTGTTATCGAATGCCTTACGGTAGTCAATCCAAGCCATGGACAAATTGCGTCATTACCTGATCGAGTCCTAGGTAATACACCTGTCTATTAACAGGTTCTCCCTGCAATCTGCCAGCTCTCTCTTGCATCCACGTTGTTCAACTTTTACACTCCATATCGGCTCGATAGATGTTAATATCCTCTCTTTGAGGATGCCAGTGAATAGCCTGTAGCTGGTGTTTAAAGAAGTTATGGGCCTGTAGTTTTTTGGACTTGACAAATCGCCGGTATTAGGGATCAATACCGTGCGTCCTTCCAGTAGCCACTGCGGGACGGGTTGTTCTCTGTATAAGAAAGTAGTAAATATACGAGCTGGATGTTGGTGCTTAGAAGTTAACTTCTTCTACCTAAAGTTGCTGAGTTTATCTGGCCCTGGCGCTGAAAAGTTCTTAGTTCTAGCTATAACTTTCTTCACTTCTTTAGCAGTCATCAGTGGACACTCTTCCTCTCGACTTTGTAACCTTTGCCTTTGGCAAAAGTTGCGCCAGATTGATATATCAGAAGCGTCTTCATTTAGCTGATAAGAATCTCCATATACTTGCTCCCAGAAGACTTGAATCTCTTCTCGACTAGGCGGACTTTTAACGGCACGTGATGCTTTATTGAACAGATAGGAAGGATGAGTAGAAAAGGTGGAATTTTCCTGAATCCATTTAACTCGCCGTTCAAGGCGCTGTTTTGCTGTTGGAAGAGATTTTATTTTTTGCCTCCAGTGCTGCTTGATGGTCGACAGTTTACACTTGTTCAGCGTGTGATTTGCTTTCCTCATGTTTTGAGCAAGTGCCCTAACTTTTGGAGTGAACCTTTTATTTGATGTTATGTAGCTAATCACGCACTGAACATTTGAGGCATGCCGTCTCGCCGTTTCAATTTTGAACTGAAGCTGTGCAATACGCTCGCGAGTTTTACTCAGACTTACTGAAGTATTGTTACTTCTATTGTCGCTAAGCAGGGAGACCGCCTTCTCGTAAACTATACAGTTCAGATTCCAGAGATTAACATATTCGGGGAGAAAATCGGGGAGAGGAGTATTAGCTTCAGCTAATTTGTTCATCCTGAGGAAGACTTTTTGGTGGATAGATCTCCTACTTCTCATGTCAACTTCACAGTTATTAACGGAAGAATTATTTTTTATAATATAGATGAGTTGAAGAAACTTTTTACCAAATTTTATGATATTTCAACTAGTCCTCTTAATTCTAGAGCGTTATGAATTGAAGAAATGTTTCTTTTTTTTTGTTACTGTTCTTGAAGAAAATCTTTGAGAAACTCGTTCATAATGTTACGAACCAAAATGTTACAATCATTTCTGCTTATTAGAGTGGTCATAAATGATTACGTTGAAGGAAAGAAATCCAAATTTTAGCTCGGTTTTGAATCCTCTCACTTTGTACTCATGCATTTAAGAAATTCACAGCAATAGACAATTTTTGAATCAAGAGTTCCCCGAGTTTACACCTGGTATCTGAAGTTCTACCGTGCTTTTAGGTTCCTTATGATGTTGACTATCAGGTTATTTGCCACCGTCTGCCACCATTGACATTTGACGAAGATATTAGTGAATGAAGTTGAGCTTGCACAGTGGGCTGGAGACCACCGAAAGTGGCCAAAAGTCAAATTTTTGTTTGGATTTATATGTAGCATGGGATAACGGCCTTTTTGAGGTCGCTGATATCGAATTTGACGTCAAAATGCATAAATTCAAAATGGCGGATCCAATATGGCGCCTGACATTTCTATATTTTTACTTAGACGACCTCAAATTAACCAACGAAGGAAATTTTGACGTGGACGGAGATATTTAATGAAAGGCAAGAGGACTCATTTCAAAGTTTGATACAAATATGCAAAAATACGAATACAAATACAAATACAAATGAAAAAAAATTTCGAAATTTGAGGCGCCATATTGGAACACCATTATGAATTTATGAATTTTGATGTGAAATTCAAAACCAGCGACCTCAGAAACCTCCTTACACCAAGTTTCATATGAATAAGTAAACATTTAGAAATTTCAGGCGCCATATTGGATCCGCTATTTTGAATTTATTAATTTTGACGTCAAATTCGAAATCAGTGACCTCAGAAACCTCCTTACACAAAGTGTCATATGAATAAGTAAACATTTAGAAATTTCAGGCGCCATATTGGATCCGCAATTCTTAATTTATTAATTTTCACGTCAAATTCGAAATCAGCGACCTCAGAAACGCCCTCATACCCAGTTTCATATGAATATGTACAATTTTAGAAATTTCATGCGCCATATTGGACCCGCCATTTTTAATTTATGAATTCTTATGTCAAATTCGAAATCAGCGACCTCAGAAACCTCCTTGCACCAAGTTTAATGTAAATCCAAACAAAGTTTGACATTTGGCCACTTTCGGTGGTCTCCCAGCCCACTGTGCGCCGGTGAGCTTCTTCGCCGACAGGTAAGGAGGTCCCTCCTGAGTTGGTCCAACCATTTAAATGGATGTTCTAGCGTTTGTCTGGGGCCATTGCCTGGTCGTCGCCTCGGTTCGTTCCTATTGCCACCACCAACTGAACCATTGCCTCCATCCGAGAGAGGCCTATTGTGGGTGGCACTGCGCGATACTGGTGTCGAAACATCCAGAAGTGTGCCATTGGCATTCAGTGAGAATTCACTGGTTCACTCAGTGAAATTCCGGAACTGGTTTAATCAGTGAGGTTCACTGGTTTCTCAGTACCAGTAGTCATCTACTTGTACGCCTCGTCGTCTATCAGCTGGTTAGGCATGGCATTCATCAATCATCACTATTATGGTAACAGTTGCAAAATTATCTTTTAAAAAACACACTTTACTCTCACAACAATAAATGAAGGCTGGGCTGCAATATAATGGGATATAATAATATGTTGCGCCTAATTGTGGGAAGACCTGTCGTTATATCAACGTGTCACGTCGCTCAAAGTCAACCCCGAGTAGCCAGGAGCCTTCCCACTTTTAAGGAAAAGATAGTATATCCCCTGCTTATTGCAGCCAGGCGTCAAATATTTATAACACAAACACAAGTACACAATAAGGTTTCTTTTCATACGAGAAATGCCAAGACCTGACTGGCGACACAAGCGTACCAGACGACTGGAGGTTCATGCCTTGCCCGCGTGAAGCGCTATATCACTGGCTCAATCTATCACTTGACGTCACTGATATATACGGTAAGGATATTTGATTTGAGTCACTTCCTGACTCACCCAGTCAAAGTGGGAAAATCACTGATTCACCAGTGATAATTCAAAATACTGATTCAACCAGTGACAATTGCACTAGTTCAGTTTAAAAGAGTAATAGGTCATAATTTTTAGGTTGCTAGCAAAGCAATTAAAGCCGGAAAAAGCTGAAAAAAACTCAAGATAATTTATATGACCCAATTTTTCTTGTTAACTCCAAAGACCACGCGTTCGGTGGCTATCAGAGGTAACACCCCAACCAGATCTCGATGCGTCGGAAAAGATCTCTAACACAAGTTAAAAATGTGGAATAGGTTTTATTGCACAGTCAATATGATCCAGCCACCAATGAAAATCCGGATTTAACTTATCTGAAGGAGACATGTACATGTCAAAATTACAGTCACTGGAGTTCAAGGCCAAAAAGTTTTCTCTTTCAAACTCCTTCATACGTACCCAGTCGTATGTTAACACTGCACAACATGTACCTAAGCGACCTATAAAACTTGCGAACTCTAATACTGCACCTGTTCAATTTAGAAAACTTCTTAATTTGCAGTTTTACTCTTTTTTCTTGTCTTGTGGGAGTTCAATAGTCATGTTTTGAGAATTATAGACAAAACCCAAATATTGACCTATAACTGACGGAACCAACTGACATGTCTTGTCATTTATAACAAAACCAAGTCTGTCAAGTGATTGAAATGGCACCTGGACATTAGTCTGACATTCAAGAACCGAGTTTCCAAAAAGCAAAATGTCGTCTAGGTAAATAACCGAAACATGACCTCTTTCACGAAGGCTGGTTATCACAGGTTTCATCAACTTAGTAAGCAGGTAAGGAGCTATACAAAGTCCAAAGAGCAAGCAAGTATAATGATACAGCGTACCCTTGAACCGAAATCTCAAGAATTTTCTGTACGGGTAAGAAACTGGAACTAAGTGATACGCATCCTTCAAGTCAATTGACACCAGGAAAGAGCCGAAGACTTAGGGAGAACGAAATTTCGAGTTAAGAATCGCTGATGATGAGGATGAGGATCAAATTTTTAATCAGCATTAATTAAACCACGAATTTTTCACCTTTCTAGTGCCGTCCAAGACATCTGATAGTCACATTTGATGTAAGCTTTGCCCACATTTTCGTAAACAAGGCTGAGCGACCCGCAAGAGGACCTACCTCTAGATGTTCTTCTTTGCAGTCGCTTGTTCTAATTTCTGATTCACCAGCTTGCCTCGAAGAGCCATCTTCTGGGACCTGTACTGGCCGTAATTGTACTTCTGCCCGTTGCCCCTGGAGTACACATTCTGTTTGAATTGGTTTCGCGAGGTCGGGCTCTTGAAGTTTTTTGGACCTCCTTTCTTTCCTTGCACCCTTTTCGCAGTAGGCTTTGAATCCTTCGAAGACTGTTGTACAGCTCTGGCAGCCTTCAATTGTTCTGATAGGTCCTTTGCAAAAAGCCAAATGTCAAATGGTGAATCCTTCAACATGTCTTGAACAGGAGCTGCTATATTCTTCAGAATTAAACTTCTGCGAATCAAGGTTTTGTCGTCTTGGAGATTTACCAACATCTTCAAAACATTATTAAGAAACTCCAAAAACTGCTCTCTCTCTCTCTCTCCTGTGGGTTAGACTTCAAAACTAGTTCCACAGTTTTACTATTTCCAGCAAGTGATGCAGAAATCTTCTCCTTCTTTTCTATTATCCTCTTATCCCTTTTCTGAATTCTGCTGTCTACAGCAGCCTTAACCTCCAAATCCTTTAGTAATTTTTTCCTCTCCTCCAATGGAAGACCGTTAATTATAACATCGCCTGGAACCCGAGAAGAGACTTGATAAGTGGATTTATCGAATTTAAAATTATTATTCGAATCGAGAACAGACTCATCTCTAGATGAACTCCTCTCTTTAGAACGACGATGCCAACCATAACCTCTAATCGAGCTGTCACACGATCGTCGATTGCTATTACATTCTCTTCGAGAATCGCTTCTCTCGTGATTAAATTGTCGTCGTATTCGCTGAATAATAGACTGACTTCGAGAACGGTTTCTTCGAATGAAACCTGGAGAACGTCTCCGAGCATGCCTTGGAGAACGATTTCGAGAGTAACTTCTAGATGAATTTCTTCGAATGCGACTTGGAGAACGCCTTTGACAACGCCTTCGAGAACGTCATAGAAAGCGACTTCGAGAATGACTCTCGTTATTCTGAGACACTGAACCAAAATAACGACTTTGGTAACCACCTGACAATAACATAAGAAGAATTCAGATGGAACACAATAAAGGCTAGCGCAGTCACAATTTAGTCGAACGAAAATATGCCGCAAAATAAGAATACCAAACTTTTGATTGATATCTTAATTATTTGAGGCATTAAGAAGTCACAAATTGGTTGGACCAAAATGTAACACAAATCAAGGAAACACGCAACAACTATTATCTCAACCGTTGGACGGTAACGAGGCGCGTGCCTTTGAGGGTTATGCATCACTTGATGTTGAAATCACTCTGACACTTTATATGTCAATTGCTTGGACCAAAAGGGCATATTTTACTTGACACTACTTACCATGATTATATCTTGATCCAAAAAACTCTTTTTTAACGGCTTCCAATCTCTTTTTTAATTTTTTATTTCCAATCATAAAACACACACGTAAGGCGTTATCGGCACAAAATAAGAGAATGGGAGTATGGTCTAGGGTAGTGCGACGGATTGGCTGAAAAGTTTTCGTTTGTTACTTCGAAAACTTTGGCGACATCGGTGCATAGTGTGGGCACTACATTATGATCTTGAGGAAGAGGCGCGAAATACAATTTTTGCAATACTCACACTGTTTTGTCTGTAATCTCATTCATCATTTCGGCCAAGTACGAAACTTCTTGTGAGAGTTGATAGAAACCCGTAAATAAAATATTCAGGTTTGACTGCGTCATCTCAGAAAAGTCAAGAATGTCGTGGGATGAGACACTTTGAAACATAAGCTTTTCGCGAAACCAGACGTTCTCCTCAGCTTCGTTAGTTAAAGTGTTTTCGACATCAAATTGATGTTTCATTCTCGTTATTACTTCTTCTAAAAGCTCTGCATCTGACTGTAACGCTCTTAGAAATTGATTGTGCTGAAATGCTATAATTTTGAAATACAGCCTAACCTTTGGAAGAAGTTGTATATCAATTACATGATCTAGTAATCGATATTTATGTTCAATTATTCCGTAGACAGATTCCACTTCCCGCCAAATTTTTGTGACGAAACGGGACTGATTTGCTTTCTTAAATGTCAACTGCTTTCGATAACCCTCAGACGCTGGCATCAGTATGGTAAAGCCCTTGGGCTTCAGTACCTCCTTTGCATCGCGAAAACCACGACCAAGGATGAATATGTTGCCTTCATTCATTAATTGACACAAACCATGAGGATGATCAGTCCGATTTCTTATAATTTCAGCGTCATTCAGTTTCGCATGAAATGGTCCTGCCATGTCTAGTACACGTCCGGTTGTTGTACAGATCGTAAAAGGCTTGCATAAGGGAACCTTTTTTTGGCCCGAGTAAAATTTTCGCTGGTACTCATTATTACTGCTTTTCTGATGGCTCAAAATGGTTCATGATAGATGTGGAATAGCCAGAAACAAGCTGCTCTCGTTCTAATTGCAAATTGCAGCAATTATTTTATTGGAGTTTTTGAGTGTTTCACATTGACGTTAGCATTTCGCGCAATTCCATAATATTTTCCCATGTCAATCCTGTGAAAAGATGTATTTTTTCTTCTGATATAGAAAAGTCTCTCAGTTCATCAAGAATCAAGGTGTCAAATTCAATACTTGAACTTTCAAGTAATTCTGATAGATCTGAGTCTTTGACTTTTGCGAAATTCGAATATACATGTAAGCGACTTAATTCTTCGTCAAAGAACCGACTTCTTATTAAATGCGCTCGGCAACAACGGTTTCCATCCAGTATATAAATCCTTTTTTAACATAGGATTGTACGGCTTTACCGTACTGATGCCAGCGTTAAAGCGTTATAGCGTATAAGCGTCAAAGGTACAGTCTAGGCACATCAGTCGGAAATTATATAGATATTTCATTGATTGCAGACCAAGCAGTGTGACTATTGCAGGAATTGAAAAATGTACTTGTGAATGTGTCGGCGGTCGAAGAACAGTTGGCTGCTGTTCCCATATAGCAGCCATTTTTTATTATTTATCGCATGCGGAGTACTTGTCGAAAATCGTAAGGACTGCTGAAATTCTCAGTCAATTGTTTACACAAAACAGTATGAATCCCGTGATAGAGGAAGACAGTGATCAAGAATAAGTGTACAGAATATTAGAGTGAAGTGTCATGTTTGAATCATACTTAATTCGATAACTTATAAGTTTAAAATAAATTTAGCCCCCCATCCTCATGGAATTACATACATAATAGGGGCCATAATTTTTTTTTTACCATTAAGTAATCCTTTGATCTTATCCCAAAAAATATATGTTACATTGAATATGAGTATATTACAGAAAAAATGGCGGCGTAGGCACCAAAAATTCATAAGAAAAAAATTGTTAAAAAATTCAAATTATTTGTTTAGTCGTAACATCAGTGAAGAAGTCTCTCCGAAGCAGATACAAGCATCTTCTTCGACAGATTTTGTCGTCCAATCTGTCGGCGTGGAACAAGGTATCTGCGACTAACATGCTTGCCATCCCGGTTCTACTCTACTCGTTTGGGGTGGTTCAATGGACGAAGAACGAGCTCAAGGCCCTTGATGTCACCACGCGTAAGATCATGCATATGCATAAAAGCTTGCATATCAATTCGTCAGTTTCGCGATTATACATTTTACGCCGTCAAGGCGGAAGCGAACTTCTGAATCTCCAATTTCTTCATAACCGAATTCTTTTAAGTACAGCTTACATCGTTGCGAATGGCAGGGATCCTCTCCTAAAGATGGTCAGAAACCACGAGATGATTGGCGAAGGAGCGTTCCTTTACAAAGCCGCGGAGCAAGCTTCCGAGACCCTTGGCCTGAATTTCAACATTAGAAGTGAGGTAAGTGCATTACTCCATCTAGATGCTTCACGTACAAAAGCCGAAGTAAGGAAAGCAGAGGTTAGAAAATTTCAACAAGAGCTACTCGACAAGCATATGCACGGAAACTTCCACAGAAATGTAGAAAAACAGTCCTTGTCAAAGGAGCAAACTTTTGCTTTTTTGCAGAGCGTGTCATGCACACGCTGAGTACCTAGAACACATACTATCGGGGTGTCCGACCCACGCAGGAACAACGTATATCTATAGACATAATGCGGCCCTAAGAGTACTTTATTACCACCTTTGTCGCTCTTACGGTGTTGGTGGCGACCCCGCCCTGCCGAACGCTCCAAGGGATATAGAGTCAATTGTCCGAAACGAGAAGTGCCAGATTTTCTGGAACTACGATTTTCGGGCAGCAGTCTTCGTTGCGCACTCGAGGCCTGACATTGTTCTCCAAGACTTCGAGAAACGAACGATATTCGTGATCGAATTCTCGGCTCCCTCCGAATACAACATCACTGCAAAGGAGAAAGAAAAAGAGGAGAGGTATCAAGACCTTAAAAGAGAGCTGCAACGACTGTACTCAAAATATTCGGTACGAGTAATTGTCCTTGTGATAGGTGCTCTCGGAGGTGCTAAATTATCACTGGTTCGTAACCTTAAAGCCATACCCGCGTGTCAAAAATTTGCCAAGGCACTTGCGAAATGGATGCAGAAAGCTGTCATCCTTGGGTCGCTTCGTGTCCTCGAGACACACGAGGGTTTCGCCGGCCCGTCGTTGTGATTTCGTCGTGCCCTGTGACCACCCATCTCACGGATGTGAGACGTGGCCATTGGTGTATTTTACCGCGGATCTACTGGGGGCTATTGACATTTTCTTTTTAGATGGCAGTTGCTCTTAGTGGTACCCTGCGGTGGTTGTTTAACTTTTTTTTAATTATATATATATATATATATATATATATATATATATATATATATA
>CAKNXH010060750.1:392037-409106 GCA_932178445.1 Andricus quercusramuli
CCAAATCTGTCGAAGAAGATGCTTGTATCTGCTTCGGAGAGACTCCTTCACTGATGTTACGTCCTGAATGCGGCTTTGAGGCACGCCCAGGTATATATAGGTCTCTCCAGTGTTAAGATGTCTAATAACACTTATATCCACAAGCTCAGTGTCCTTGGGAACGCCAGTAATCTTTCCTTTCTTCAAATGAATTTTGGCACACTTATCCAAACCAAAGTCCATGTGAATCTTTTCTATGTAGTTCTTGACGATATTTATAGCAGTTTGAAGTTTGATTTTACCAGTTCCATAGATCTTCAGGTCATCCATATGAAATACATGAGTGGCCTTATGCTCACGCTGATTAGTGTCGCCACAGAGTTATCCAGGAGAATTTCATAGTGCGAGAGATAGAGGCAGAAGTGTGATGCAAAAAAGCAAAGGGGTCATACTATCACCTTGAAAGACGCCCCTCTGCAAGGTGACGTTGTTCGTTGTCAGCCGATAATTCCTAGATGAGATGGTAAATCTAGTGTTCCAAACACGCATCAATCTCTCTATGCATCTCACTATGTGTGGATGTACCTTCAAGCTCTCTAACAGACAGATGATAAGTCTATGAGAGGTTGAATCGAGAGCTTTTCGGTAGTCCATCCAGGCCATTAACAGGACGCGCTGATGGACTGTAGCCTCTTTATAGACACTCCCGTCAATTAGCAGGTTCTCTCGACAGCCTGCTACACTTTTTTCGAGCTACGTTGCTCGTACATCTCTCGCCACACAAGCTCAATTCATCGAACAATCATGTTGTTTAGGACAGATGTAAAGATCTTATACGGTGTGTTCAAAAAAAGTTATTGGCCTGTAATTCTCTGGTTTGGACAAGTTGCCTTTTTTCGGTAGGAGTATAGTGCGTCCTAACACCAGCCACTGCGGAATGGGCGTCTCCGACTTCAAATATTAGGTGAATATGCGGGCCAAATTTTGGTGCATAAAATTGAATTTCTTCCACGAAAAGTTCTTTATACAATCTGGTCCAGCATCGGAAAAGTTCTTCGTGCCTCTGAGTGCTTTTTTCACCTCTTCGGCAGCGACTGATGGACACTCATCCTCAGATTTTATGAGGTTGTCGCAAAACTCCTTGAAGCGGATGATATTGTCAGTATCTTCTTTCAACTCTAGTGTTTTCGGGATCTTGTACACCTCTCTCCAAAAAGTCTCCACCTCCTTGGTCTTGGGTGGATTTAAAAAAAAACAGGGGGATCACTGAAGAGGCGTGATGAGTCAGCAAGAAACTGTTGATTCTCCCTGTTCCATCTCTCCCTCTTCTGTATCCTCCTCCTTGCGTCAGATAACAACCTTATTTTGTCAACAATATGCTTCTTGATTGTCAGCAGCTTTGACTTGTTCAGTGTGTGATTCAAGGTCCTTAGTTCTTGGGCGAACTTTCGAACCCTTTCCGTGAACGGTTTACCAGATGTTATGTACTCAATCACACATTGAACACGGGACGCATTCTGTCTTGCCCATCCAATTTTCTTGTTCAGTTGATGCAAGCGTCGTCTGGTCTTCTGATAAAAAATTCCTTTTCTAAAAATCAGATGAAGTTTTAGTTTTTAAGTTACGAAATATTCAAAATGGACCAATCAGGAGCGCCGTATAAACAGCCGTGTGTGCGTGAACGGGATTTCAACGCAGTGTTATTGAAGGGAGCACAGAGGTGGGGTTAACGACGAGAGAACACTACGTTGGAATCCCGATCACGCAAACACGGCTGTTTATACGGCGCTCCTGATTGGTCCAGTTTAAATATTTCGTAACTTAAAAACTAAAACTTCGACTGATTTTTAGAAAAGGAATTTTAGATTTATTTTTTTTATTTGTATACGGCTATATAAGTCCGTATACTTGAGTCTGGGACAACCTGTATATATATATATAAGAGTACTAAGAGTACTTTATTACCACCTTTGTCGCTATTACGGTGTTGGTGGCGACCCTGCCCTGCCGAACGCTCCAAGGGATATGGAGTCAATTGTCCGAAACGAGAAGTGCCAGATTTTCTGGAACTACGATTTTCGGGCAGCAGTCTCCGTTGCGCACTCGAGGCCTGACATTGTTCTCCAAGACTTCGAGGAACAAACTATATTCGTGATCGAATTCTCGGCTCCGTCCGAATACAACATCACTGCAAAGGAGAAAGAAAAAGAAGAGAGGTATCAAGACCTTAAAAGAGAGCTGCAACGAATGTACCCAAAATATTCGGTATGAGTGATTGTCCTTGTGATAGGTGCTCTCGGAGGTGCGAAATTATCACTGGTTCGTAACCTTAAAGCCATACCCGCGTGCCAAAAATATGCCAAGGCATATTTAACCATACTTATCCCTATTCTTGACCCCCCCCCCCACCATTGCAAGCATATTATTGCATTACGAATATAAAACAATAAGCAACTATCTAGACCCCCCTTCCTTTAAAAATGCTTACGTTATACTTGAATGGCCCCTAAGCTTCATACTTAAAAATTTTATGACTCTATTTTGACATTTTTCAGTAAAAAATCTATCAGATCACTTTGAATATTACTTAATACTACATGATATGATACTTACTATTAATATATATTTACCATCTGTAAAATGTATACAATTCGAATCCAAAATTATAATTTGGAATGCGTAATTCTGAAACATTCGAATCTTTGAGGCCTTGAAACTAAAATTTTTTGACTTTCAAAGTTTGAATTGGAAAATCTTTGGTTTGAAATTTCTTAATTTTTGCAGGTTTGGAATTTTAAATTTCACGGCGTTGTAGTTGCCAATTCAAATATTAAAAATTTAATGACAATTTCGCTACTAAATATTTCAGAATTTCTTATTAGAGCCTTGATGGGCAGTTTCAAAATTAATAAATTCAGATGTAAGTATAAGCAATTTCGAATTAAGAAGATTGAAATGAAGCAATTTCAAACATTGGCATCATATCATAGTACTTTTGTTTTACATTATTTTTTGTTGAGGCTTAATTATATTCAATGTAATATTTGAAAATTGTCCAATTTTTTGTTGAGATTTAGACAAATTAATGATTTCAATTTAAAAACTAATTTCTTGGAAACAAAAGATATCTCTGTATTTTCCTTTATCAAACACAAAAATTTCCTTATCTTACTTGTTATATCGTTGAAAGCCAATAGATTTCTTGCACAAAGTTTGCTATGCTCAACGACAACAATATTTCTTCATATGTGAAAAAGTGTGGATTACACAAAGAGAGCATATTTTTCCAAACCAGGAGATAACTAGTTTTAAGCCGGAGAATCGTGAGGAAGCCAGAAGATAAAAACTATAAAAATGAAGGCCAACCTGAAAACTTTTCTAATGAAAAATTTCAATTTTAAACTCCTTTAATTATTAATTAATTATTTATTCTTGAGAATTTCATTATGAAATGTTTTAAACTGAAAATGTACGCTCACAAAGAAAGACCTCATATAAACATTTTTTTCAAAGTAAAAGCTTTTAAAATTACCTGGTCACTCTTTGAATTAAAATGGAAAAATGTCTATAAGGCAATTTATAAAAGGCTTCTTCATATATTTTATCATGATTATTTCTTCTCGAAATCACTTCGCCAAATCTCATTTCACAAAGTTATATCTTTGAATTTGACAAATTTTTTGCATCACAGAGGTTTTTGTTGGGGCTTTGTTTTTTGAAATATTTTTTCCATAATAAATAACTTACAATCATCGAACCTCTGAAATGACAATGAAGTTGAAAAGGCAAATAAAAAATACGTTCATAATAACCTAGCAAAATAAGAAGATTATACAATTTTATAATAATTTTGTTATTTAAATTGATTTTATGCGTCTTCAAAGTTGAAAAGCTTTAAATTTCAGAGTAATAAATTAGATCAAAAATTCCCAAACTGGAACCCAAACTGACCAGAGATTAATTTTATGTTGGAGATCTCCGCAATTATATTAGTGTAGTAGCACTATTTATAAGCTAAAAAATACAAACATTTCGCTAATCGTACAGAGTGATAATTAACATAGTACTAACATCATATTATATTTGCAAACAATAACCTGAAAAGTAGGAAAACGGTGGCTAAAAATAGTTGGTGAATTGAGTAGCCGCTATACAACGTAAAACCACTTTTTTTCCGAAATTCGAAAATTGAACGAGACCCGCAATCAGACGGAAGACGCATCTGCGTAACAACGCTTGGAGGACCGATGACCAGTCATCAGCCAACACCCATTTCCAGGTTAACAATGAGGAACTCCACGGACTCCCAGCTGCCAACCAGAGAGGATCAAGCCATCCAGCGAATATAGAAAAAGTAAGCATTTAAATTAGAGAAAAAAAAATCGTAACGAGTTGCAAAGAGAATAAGTCCTTCTTTCTGTCTGAGGAAGGAGACTAACGAGAAATCCAAGTTAATTTCACGTTAGGCGAGGCGAAGTTTTGCAATTCCGGTAAGGTATACTCCTGGTGCTCCCGAGCACTGCCTTTCCTCAACAATAATAGGAACCATTACTTTGGAATCAGAGAAATTTTAATAGACGATATCCTTGCATTCCACTTTATTAAAAGACTATACGTCCGCAGCAAGCGATAATCTCGCGTATGACATAACAGGAGTGAGATCGATATTTTACGCTGGCAGACGCAAAGTATCGAGATAACATCGGTGTAACTTACGCGACTGACGATACTGACGAGACTTCTGATTCATCACACGACCTGATTCCTTTATTCCATACGTCAAATACCTTCCCCAACAACACTCAACCCACATCGAGAGCACAATCTCCAACGCACACAGCACCGGATTCTTTATTAACTCTGGATCCCATTCAGCAATTGCGATTGGAAATGCAAGCGTTAAGACCATACTACAATCAAGACCTACTTCTCGATTTCGTAATAGCTGAAAAAATTAGAGACAACGCCGAACAAGCGATACGACACATCTTAATAGGAAGTTACGAAGAATTATACTCAGCTTTAGAAACTCACCTCAGAATACGAAGCTCAATTGAATTGTGCAGAGCTAAACTGGACGCAATTAGACAGGGAGTAAAACGGTTCAAACTTTTAGCCTTCTTTTCCGAGACGCCTATAAGGACCTTGTGCACGAAGTACAAGCAGAATACCCTTCCGGAACGAGAAGGAAAATGCCCCTAGAGATAGAAGAGAACAGCGCGATCAAAAGCCATAAGCAAAGGAAGCAGAAGCTTGGCAATGAGAAAAAAATAAAGATAGAATACATGGATAGAGCCAAGTTCCTAGATAACCTACTAAATTCCAACCCAGACCAATACCAACTAGACCTTCAGCAAATACCACACCCCAACAGGCCAGAGTACCAAACTCGAATTTCCCACTAAGCGAAAGATTAAGGATGTCTTGCCACAAGTGCGGAAAACGTGGTCATTTTGCATCCCAATGTTTTTCAAAACACCAAATTTTCAACTGGGACAGTTCCACAAAGACCACGGGAAGTAAAAACTATTCAGGAACATCAGGAACCCCAAGAGGAATGTTTAGAAAGGGAGGAGATGACAACGGAGAAAATCCAGGAGCACATAAATTACGGGAACCAAGCAGAATATCTAAATTATCCGGAAAATTAAAATCAATACATGGAAGAAGAAGAAGCGACGGATCAATATACAAATTATCAGTAGATAGCGGAGCAGCTATCAACATAATTAAGAGAAACTATTCACAGCCCGACCAAGAAACCTCTAGGTTTCATAAAAAATTCGCAATGGGAGACGATCACCACGAAACTACGGAAGCCTCTTATCTGCAGTATTTAAAAAAAAAACAGCTGTTCCACATAGTAGAAGAAAACATCTCATTATTAGAAGATGAAATAATAGGATTGCCATTCTTCCACAAATACCCCAGATATGCTATCACAAAAACTGATTTGATAATCGACAAATGGAAACTACCATTACATTTCGAGGGTGACTAGCTACCAGGAAACTCAACAAAAATCTGTAAAATCAACGTACCCGACAATGAAAATCAAATAATTTGGGTAGAAGATCAAAAAGAAATTCCTGATGGACTATACACAATATACAATAATAGGGTAAAAATAACATATTATAACTATTCCCAGAAACCCATCAAAATACCAGAGAATATTAAATTTAGCAGAATTACGTCTATAGGAACACGAGACGTAGATCTTGCCCAAAACGGAGATGGTTATCCTTCAAACTACTTCAAAAGACTGGAAAAACTTCCAAATTATCCGAAACTAAAGCATATCGAACCAAAAATTAGAGAACGGATAAAAGAAATAGTGACTCAATACTCAGAAGTTTTTACATTAGATGGAGACCCTCTATCCTATACAATTCTAACTGAACATGAAATAATCCTGAACTCAGAAAAAATTATCAACATAAGATCCCATAAACTACAGGAAAAACACAGGGAATTCGCACTTAACGAAACAATCAAATTACTGAAAAAAGGTATAATAAGACAGTCCCAATCACCTTTCAACTCCCCAGTATGGATAGTCCCTAAAAAAGGAGGAAAGCTTAGAATTGTAGTAGATTATCGTCATGTTGATAAAGATACCGACCAGGATGCATACCCTCTCCCGGTAATAGACTATATCCTCGACCAGTTAGGAAATGCAAAGTTTTTCTCAGCCTTCGACCTTAGTGCAGGATTCCACCAAATCCCCAGTGCAAAAAATATACAGAACTCTCTGCTATACAAGGGCATTTTGAATATAATAGGATGCCATTTGGCCTCAAAAACGCACCCGCTACCTTCCAACGTATGATGAACAATGCGTTCAGAGGACCAATTGGGAAAGAATGTTTCGTTTACATTGACGATTTTGTAATATTCGGAAAAACATTAGAAGAACATAACAAAAATTTAGTGACTGTCCTGGAAAGAATAAAACAACTATGCTTGAAATTAGAACCATCAAAATGCGAGTACATACGTCCAGAACTAGAATACCTAGGCCACCGGATCACCGCAGAAGGAGTTAAGCCAAACCCTATTAAAATCAAAGCAATCCAGGAATTCAAGCAGTCCCAGGCCGAACATCCTTGCTTATTTATTAGCAGAACCCTTAATGAAGCAGAAGAAAATTACAGCACCTCAGAAAAAGAACTCTTAGCTATAGTACGGGCAGTGAAAAGGTTACGTCAATACTTGCAAGGAAACAAGTTCAAAATCCAAACTGATCACAAAGCGCTCATTTGGTTACACAATGTGAAAGACCCTAGCTCGCGACTCTTACGATGGCGATTGTGGCTAAAGGAATATAAGTATGAAATAGAATATGTTAAAGGAAAGGAGAACAAAGTAACAGACTGCTTATCCAGACTTTTCCCAATCCACACCAGCGACATTCTACAACAAGCGCTAGACGGAATAGATTTAACTACCGACGATGAGCTACCAGATAGCGAAATTTTGGGCACACCAGTTAAACGGCCAACTACCATCAAGGACGAAATACCACAAGAAAAAATTGAAATCCCAGTCAGAAGAATGTGCGAATTAGTAAAAAGTAATGACGATCCCAATAATTCATCTGGATCCGAAACACCTCAAAAAATGAACTTTACAACGATTTTATGACATGACGATTGAACCCAAAGCAAGGAAAATTGAAAAAAACCTAAAGCTGTCGGAAAACTCTGGAAAGTAATAAATAAAGAAAATATGCCAAAATATAATGAAGAGTATTGGTTACGAAAACTAGGCTGTTTCATTGATGAAGCTATTAGCAAAAAACTAACATTGATAAGATTTATATTCGGTGAACCCCTATTTACGCCTATAGAAAAGGAACTGACACAGGAAATGATGGAATAACCATCTAACTTGTATCTCCACTTAGGATTTCACCTATGCTTTAACAATACCCGAGAATTAAAGAAATAAGAAAAAACTAATATCGTTAAACAAGCATATGCGGAACATCTTGGGGAAAAGAATATCATTGAAAAAGCGAAGAAAATAGGGCAATGGATAAGTATGGCCCCATCTGTCAACTCCAAAAAACCACAGAAATCAAGAACCAAGCTGAGGGAATTATACCCGAAACAGTAAAAGATGAAAAATACATGTTGAGCCTACAAGATGGATTAACCCGCAGACCCGCAGACCAGGGACAAAACTTTCTATCAGAAATGATGCAACAGTTTGAAGAAGCATTACAAATCACTCATGTAAAAACAACAGCTTTTCATTCGCAGTCCAACGGAAACATCGAAAGAATGCACTACACCCTAGGGAACCTAATCAAAACAAGCATCTCAGAAAGAAACAATGAATGGAATACAATTTGAAATTTATTAACTTTGCAATCAACACAATGAAGGACCAAACAACAGGAATTTCACCCTTCGAACTTATGTTTGGAAGAGAAGCTAACATAACATCATCAGTAGCGTGTTTACCAACCCTGACGTATCCGGAACCAGTGAGAAAGTGGAAAAAGAATAACGGGGAAAACCTACGAAGGGCTAGAGAAAGAATAGAAATAGAAACAGAAAAAGCGAGGGCCTGGGAAAGCCCTTTTGAAGTTATTGACTACTCAGACAATAATAATTTACGAATAAAAAATAAGGATAACGTTATCCGAATTCACACAGATCAGACAATTCCCTATTTTACAGACAATAATGACACTCTTCTCCACCTTTCTGCTGGCCCTAACACCGATCATCAGTGCTAACTACAACCTCGAGAAAATTCAAGGAAACATCTACGTCGAGGAAATATCTAAAGTAAACTCGTTTCATGAAAAGTGGAAAATGGTTATAGCTATCAATATGACACCCACCGAAACCCGGATTAAAGCCATCGAAACCACCATTACTACGGCAGAACTAGCCTGTAAGAAGAAATGCACAACTTATTATGAATTCCAATTGGTGAGGAACCGCTATAATAGACTAGTTAGTAAAAACAGTATCCTACACAAATTATTAGGCAAACAGCGTCAAAAAAAAGGATTAGCGAATTTTGTGGGTGATATATCCAAAACTCTATTCGGAAAATTGAGCGAATCCGACATGAAACAAATTAACATCGAATTTGACACAATGAATAGAGATAACAAAAATGTAGCTCGCATCCTGTCAAATCACACAAAAATGCTTAAATGAATCTTAGACTCCTCGTCAACGGACCATAATTGGATACCTGCCAAGGAGAATACCGACAGACAGTTTGCAAGAAACATCACTTACGGGCTTAATGCTGCAAGAAAGGATAGTTTTGTCAACTCAAAATTAGTATTAGCAGCAATACTATTAGATGAAACAAACGAGGATAATGAAACAGCGATCAACGCCATAAACGACGGAAAGCACAGGATAGTACATCCCCAAATTTTAACATCAAAGATGTTGAAAGAAACCATTAAAGAAATCAAGACAACTCAGCGTACGCGCTACCATTTTGACAATGAAGAAGAAAACTAACAGCACATTATAGATATCAGTACCCTCTCCTTAGCAGTAATCCAAGGCCTATTTAAATACATACTGGAGATACCGGTCATTGAGATGGAAGAAGGTTCCTTGCAAAGAATAGTCCCTATCCCGATACAAGTAAGTAAAGTCCACATATCAATAGTCCCCGACTATGACATGAGCATTAAATACCGAGGCTCATACGTGCCAACCGACAGACAGACCACTGACAAATGTAAACAGATAGGTGTATACAAAATATGTAGAAGAAACCAACCTAATGTCAAGTTAATAAATAGCGAATCTTGCGAAGCCAGTTTACTTAAAATATACTCAGAAAACAAATGTAATCAGTCACCTTACCTGCTACACAAGGAAACTTTTATGTCTATAATAAATGGTTATATTAGCAGATAGGTAGGGAGGGTTCCAACTCACTTTTTTCGTACGATTAGCGAATTGCGCCTAGAATGTAGAATGCTGTGAGATTGGTTTCGCTCCTTGTGCTGACTTGCGAACCACAGTGTTGAAGTATCCAATATCGATATTCAAAACCAATACTTGAATTGGAAATCAATACTTGAATCCGGGGAATGGAACTTTTTCGCCTAAAAGTATGGAATGGCATATCTGACGTCACAATATTGAGGTATTAATATTTGCTATCCGCGGAATTGAAGTTTTTCGCCCAAAATAATATAATTGATATAGCGTGTGTGTGTGTGTGTGCGCGCATGTATGTGTGCCTGTGTGTGCGTCTCTATCTCTCTCTCTCTCTCTTTCTCTGTGTGTGCGTGGGGGGGGGGGGGAGTTCAGAGTGCTAGGTGATGAGTCATCATCCCTCGTGAGCCGCCGCCCGGGGATTAAGGTGATGACGTAGATGGTGGTTTTCTATCCATGTAAAAAGTAGCTTCAAGGTTATTGCTTATCTCAAGCATTTCGCGTAAATACTTTCAAAGTTATATTTTGCAAATTTAAACAGGTTTCAGCAGTGTCCGACATCATGCGTCATGCGTCTCACATTTCATATAATATTAAACCATTCCTGGCAAACGAAATTCCATTCTGAAGACGTCATCCTCGTTCCAGGAATTATTACATCACACTGGAAAAAAAGTGGTTGAAAATTGCAGATCGGTTTGTAAACGTTTTAATATGAGTCATGCGTTAATTCTACAAGTTTATTGTGAACTTGCAGTGATTAACTGTAGAATTTCACAATATTTGTATCAATTTTACCGTAAAAGTGTAATATTACCGCAGGAATCAGTGGACATAAAATTACCAGTGATTAACGTTGTAAATTTCAACCATATTATAACAGATATTATCATGCACTTTTACCAGGTTTCTTTAAAATCACAAAATGCACTGTAATCCAATTCACATGGAAAGTGTAAAAAAGAAGAACGATGGAAATTTTACCAGAATTTTGTAATTCCACTGGTAACCGCTTGTTGGCGCGCTGTTGACACTGCAGAGAAGAACAAATTGGCGCGGCCGGTGTCACTTGACAACAACGGGCTAGCGTGCGTGTTTTTTTATGTATAGAATAATGTAATATATTCTTTGAGTTTTCTATAACTATGCACGTAGGCTGACACTGATATTTGTGTTCTCCTGTCGCTAACCCCACCTTTGCGCTCGCTTCGATAACATTGCATTGAAATCTCGTTCACGTACACACGGCTGTTTATACGGCGCTCCTGATTGGTCCAGCTTAAATGTTTTATAACTAAAAAACTAAATCTTCTACTGATTTTTGGAAAAGGAATTTTCTATTCATTTTTTTAATTTTTATATGGCTATATAAGTCCGGACACTTGAGTCTGGGACACCCTGTATAACCAGGATATTTATAGGCTTTCCAGTCAGTCTTTGTGAAGATGCAGTTTGAAGCACAACCTCTGAAACTACCTGTCCAAAATTTTGATTCGCTTGTTTAAAAGGAAAATAGGGGAAAAAGACATGGGCATTTGCTGCCAAACAGTGTACGATCAATATTTTGTAGACCTTCCAACTGTGGGAAGACAAATGCTTTGCTGGCTCTAATAATTCATCCAAATGGCCTAAGATTTGAAAATATTTACATCTACTCAAAATCGCTAAAACAGCCAAAGTATGAATTTTTGGAAAAAGTCCTTCAATCTGTAGATGGTGTTGAGTACTATCCTTTCAATGAGCATGAAGAGGTTATAATGCCCAGAAAGCGAAACCAAATTCAGTCATAGTATTCGATGACGTGGCTTGTGAGAAACAAGATAATATGAGAGCATTCTTTTCCATGGGTAGGCACAAGGATGTCGACCGTTTTTACTTGAGTCAGACATATGCAAATATTCCTGAACATCTTGTACGCGATAATTTTAATTTACTTGTTGTATTCAAGCAGGATGACATGAATCTAAAGCATATTTATGATGATCATGTGAATACTGATATGACTTATTTGCAATTTAAGCATATGTGTTTAGCTTGCTGGAATCAAGACAAGTATGGATTCGTTGTAATCGACAAGGATAGGAATCTTAACCAAGGTAGATATAGGAAGGGTTTCGATTGTTTGATAAATCTTTAAAAAGTAATATATACGTGTGTAGTGATCAATATAGAAACAGTCGCACCTTAGACGTTGATGTATCAACATGTCTTCACATGAGTAGAATTTTCAAAAGCAAAAAGATATTTTGAGTCAAATTGCTAGAGCTAGTGAATCAATTCGACGAAAACATAGGTTAATAAAGTGGGGTAAAGAAACAGTTGAGCGCACATCAAGCGACACTTTCAAGCCCATTGTTAATCCACTAGAGAAAATTGTTGGTGGCCTTAAGAATATGAAAGAAGTTGTACCAATTTGAAAGAGAGAAGAAGAGGAGGCAAAGTGTAAAGTTGAAGAAAGTATTGATGATGATGACTTGTCATATAAATCAATTTATGACGAAGCAGACGAGAGTGGGTAATTTGAATTTTCCCAAAAGTAAAGGCTAGCTTGAACTTTTATTCAAAAAAGTTCCCGAAGAGCCCATTATAACTCCTAGTGATCTTGAAAATTATAGTCAAATTATCGATGTAACGAACGCGTGTAAAAAGCATTATAAACCAGATGGCGAAATTCGTAACAGTAAAACTTTTAAATATAAAAATTTTATAAAGAAATTGATTCCTATAGCAAGTAATCCAGATAGGCGAAGTAAAAGCCAAAAATCGTTATCAGGTAAAGGACATCCCGCAACACATGATTGCTAGACAGGGTAGTCTGATGGACTACATTTACTGGGATGATCCAAATGAATTGGTAGATCGGTTACGCTTACTGCTAGCGTCTCAAGCAGCTGAAAATCCAAGTCACACAAATGAAATTGTATCAATTATTGAAGAGCTGCGAGAAGCTGGAATTATATATTAATTAGTATTTTATCGAAATTGTCGCTATTTGCAAGATGAGCATCGATGTGTTCGGACGTCATTCCAAGCGAGCAGAGAGTACAAGTCGTGGCCCATCTGGACTTGGCTTCAAAGTCACATCTGACGGAGATTATGACATGAATAATAAAAGGCTGCGTAAAGTGGCTGATGCTCAAGAGCAGAATAATGCTGTTAATCTGAATATTGTACAACATATGATACATCGTGAACTTCAGACTATCTACGATGTTATGGCTTCCTTGCGAACTGAAGTAATCAATAATAATATGATGATTGAAAGTTTGGAAAATTCCACAGATAAACATTTTAAAAATGAAAAAATTCATGTTGAATTAATTCAAAACCTGGTGTATCGAAATTTAGAACTCATTGGTCAAGTAGACACCAGACTGAATGCTCTGAAAAATGGACATTGAGAAGCTGCAGTTGGTGAAGGAGCTAGCCGGCTAGAAGAAATTACCTACGTCGACATTTCGATATCCGTGGCATTGATGAGACCTGGCAAGCTGATCTTGTTGAAATGCAACCATACGAGAGAGTAAACGAGGGATACAAGTACATCTTGACTGTGATTGATGTATTTTCAAAATTTGCTCGGTGTGTTCTTGTTAAATCGAAGAAAGGCGAAGATGTAGCTGCTGCCATGGAATCTGTACTTGATAAAGGGCGCGTACCAAAAAATGTACATGTTGATAGAGGGAAAGAATTTTGCAACTCGCATTTTGGAAATCTTATGAAGCGATATAAGATAAATTTGTACTCGACATTTAGTAATTTAAAAGCATCAATTTGCGAGCGATTTAATCGTACCCTAAAAAATAAAATGTGGATGCAATTCAGCTTGCAGATTAATTATAAGTGGATAGATATTTTGAAAGATTTAATTTTGATTTGCAGAGTAATTATAAGTGGATAGATATTTTGAAAGATTTAATTTTGATGACAGTGTGAAACAAGCAGTCAAGAAAACGAAATTTAAAGTTGGCGATAAAATACGTATAAGTAAGTTTAAGCATGTTTTTGAGAAAGGCTACACACCGAATTAGACAACTGAAATATTTACTATAAGTCATGTTAAGAATACCGAACCTGTGACGTATATGCTTAAAGATTATCAAGATAAAGCTATTGCAGGTAGTTTTTATGAACAAGAACTTGGCAAAGTTAGGCATTCAGACATTTGTCTTGTGGAAAAAGTACTGAAAAAGCGGGGAAATAAGCTATTTGTAAAATATATATCTTTTTTCTTACACATTTACCTACCCTTAATCTAGTAAATGAAAAAAAGACGAATTTGGTTTTAAATTACATTTTTCATTCAGATTTTTTCTTACTCTCAACATAGCTATAATTTTAATGTATAAAGATGGCATTTCTCAATCACTTCTTCACACACATATCGATTATGAAAAGTAATCATTTCAAGAATCAGACTTTCAAATTGCATGAGATTAGTGAATAGAAGTTTCTTCATTGCCTTACTCTTTAAACTTATATCATTTTCTCTAATATAAGATTTTACACTTTTTACACAAGGTGATACCAAATTACACCAGGCACTTTCAGCGATGGTTTCAATGATGGCATCCTTTATCCGCTGGAACGGCATAACACTCTATTCCAGAAGATACCGGTCGATACAAAGACTGACTTCCAGGAGAATAGCAAACGTCGTTTCTCGTAGTACAAATGGACAATTATTTTGCGTTTCTTCAATTTGCTCCAAAGTCACTATATAATCTCCAAAAGATATAGTAATGTGTATACGTAAATTTCCACGGTCGATGCATTGCAACTTCTCTTGACCATCAAAGAACAGTGACATGAGGCTGAAGTGACTTTTAAATAATTTCCACTCTTCAGGATTTAGGGTTATGCTAGCACGGGGATGACTGGCTTGCAGTTTCACTGATGAGGCGAGCTTTCCATCTTTTTTAAATTCAGCACCAACGATAATTTGCTTTGTGAACGATGAATTTAGATTGTATGTGGTGGAATGTAGTATTTGATTTCGAGGCTTATAAGACATGTTGAGTGCATTGAAGGCTTTCAGGCACTGAGCGATAATTGAAAACTGCACACTTTTTACATTTCTCTTCATAAATTCGATGGAATTTTAGCATCTACCCAAATACCGCATGCCTAGATCTCCATCTTCACCGGATTTTTTCATTTCTAGCAGCAGATTTTCATCTTCAATGAGCAGATTGACCATCCTCGCTGGTAGAAAAACGGTAAATTTCTTCTCCACAGTGACAATATACCGCACTCCAAACTGCGTTGTTGCTTTCTTGATGTTTGTGATTGCGTAGTTTTTATTGAGTTCTAGGTCCTTGAGCTTCCTGGTTGGTAGGAAATCGTTTTTGACTGCGATTTTGTTGAGTTTTGAGAAGTCCATCTTCAATCTTTAATATTAAGTGTATTAAATTTACTCGTTAGATTTTGTAAATCTGTACGCACTTGTATCGCTTGTTTTAGTTCTCGAGTGTTCTTTAGAAATACGTTTAAGCGACTTTTTAGCTCCTGCTGCTTTTCATCTTTACAATCTGGCAAGTACCAACAAACTGTTGAGAGATAATAGCTGGCCCTCCTTTTATAGGCGCTAACCCCCACCCTTACCAAATTTCTAAAAACGTTTGCGCAGTATTACTCTATGTGATGCGATAATTCCTGGAACGAGGATGAAGTCATCGGAATGGAATTCTGTTTGCAAGGAACGGTTTAATATTATATGAAATGTGAGACGCCTGACGCATGATGTCGGACACTGTTGAAACCTGTTCAAACTTGCAAAATTTAACCTTGAAAGTACTTACGCGAAATGCTTGAGATAAACAATAACCTTGAAGCTATTTTTTACACGGATTCGGCTAGCACAATTGCTCAATATTATGCTATGGCGTATGAGGAATGTACATGCACTCTTCTTCTGAAACCTGTTTAAACTTGCAAAATACATTTCGCAGAAAATTACGCCCTAAAAATAATCATATCACGCATCCCCGGCATCAAAGGCACCGACTATTTTTTTCCTCAGAATTATCTTGACAATAACAATCAATTCATACGGGGGTTGAAATGCAACACCACCATCTGCGTCATCACCTTATCTCCCGGGCGGCGGCTCACGAGGGATGATGACTCATCATCTAGCACTCTTAACTTCCCTCACACAGACACACACACACACACAGGCACATATACACGCACACACGCGCTATATCAATGATATTATTTTGGGCGAAAAACTTCAATTCCGGGGATAGCAAATATTAATAACTTAATATTGTGACGTCAGATATCCCATTCCATACTTTTAGGCGAAAAAGTTTCATTCCCCGGATTGAAGTATTGATTTCCAATTCAAGTATTGATTTTCAATATTGATATTGGATACTTCAATACTGTGGTTCGCAAGTCAGCACAAGGATAAAAACCAATCTCACAGCATTCTACATTCTAGCCGCAAGTTGTTAATCGTATGGAAAAAAGTAAGTTAGAACAGTCCCTGCCTATCTACTTACAGTATAGTACCCTCCAAACCATTAGACTTAGACATGAGTTGCGAAGATTCAGTCAAAACAGAAAAAATGTCCGAACCCCAAAAACTTACAGTATTTGGATGCAAAGTGTACAACATCTACGACACCCTAGAATTAGAACAATCATATGAAACTCATATGACGCAATGGCTAAATGTAACATGCGAGATAAATGAGTTGGTATTCCTTTGTATGGGCTTTAGGGTCCAGTAATCAAAAAAATTTTCAAAAAAATAACGAAAAATTAAATTAAATTCACCTGTAATGTTCGGCAACGAATTTTATTAGTACAATAGTGATGTGATGATTTTCTTATACAATTGATACGAAATAAATCACTGAAGAAGACTCTCACATGAGTCGAAACGTCTGATTAAAAACACAGTTTTTTTATTACTGGACCCTAAAGCCCATACAAAGAAACACCAACTCATTCAATACCAGAGGGTAAATTAGCCTAAACGACACCCAAAATATCCTGCATACTATTGACACCCATAGAAGGCTCAGTACTTAGAAAGAAACTAGTCTAGAATGGTTACAATATCTAGGTTACGCCGCTTTAACACTAGGAAATTTTCATACTTTAGGTAAATTAGGTATCCTCGATTGCATAAAGGGTTGCTTTCCG
>CAKNXH010060750.1:414106-443797 GCA_932178445.1 Andricus quercusramuli
AATTTATCACTAAGTACCAAAAAATGGTGATCAGTCAGACATAGTTTTTCACACTGTTTTTGTATACTTACGTAACTACTTTTAAATTTGTCATATTTGAATCTAAAATGTTGACTCATTTCTGAAGACTGTTTAGATTATTTGAAAGAGACACAATATTTGCATAAAGACCGGCTTGAAAGAAATTAACAAAAGGTTTTTTCCACATAAGGGACATCTCTCCATCCTTCTTTTCTCTCAGAGCAATAAGATCTATTACATCTCCTAACTTATCCTTCATATTTTCATCAGTCATTTCATCTTCCCTCATACTAATAGGTACGTTATATTTGTGAAGAAGGTCAATACCTTTCTCAATGGATTTCCTATTTTTACTGTTACCATCATATTGTGGATATTCATATCCTGCAGCCCCACTGTTCATAAGAACAATACGATTTTCAAATGAGTCATCGTGTCTCACATGAAGAAATGTACGAGGAAGTTGTATTTCTGTGAGTGCTACGACCCACTGTCCTTGTAAACGAATCTCATGTGGCAATTATGTGATAAAATTGGAAGTGGTATTCTCGGGAAAATATTTCATACTACTATTGCTTGGTAAAATGAGGTAAAATTGATCGATATTCATTTTTATAAGTTTTCTAAATTTGAGGCTGGAATCCACGAATTAAATTTGTCAGGATAACTTACCCACTTGACAAGAAATTGTTTTTTGTTTCCCTTGCCTTTAGTCTGTAATATTTTTTCAATTTGAAATTCGTCCTCCTCAATGTTTTTATTTTTGACACCAGTCAATTCTTGTTCGTAAAAAACACCTTCTATTTCTTCTCCTGCTAAATCTTTCAACTCCTACATGAAAGGTGCTTGACTTCTTCCTGTAATGACCCGCCTTACAACAAATAATTCCTCACTCCAACCAGAGTGATAACCTTTTCTCAAAGACACCTTCCTCACGACTGATTCTGACATTGTCGTCAACACTGTATTTAGGCTTTCCTTTGGACTTTTTTTCTTTACAGAAACGACGCTGAATATTTGCTCGAGCTTCAGCTGCATTCGATAAATTAACTTCAGACGGTGTCATTCTAATACTAGAATGTCTAACATTATTGTAAGCACTCACAATTTGTTGTAAAACATCAATATATCGTCGAGTATTTTTGTGTGTAAAATACCTCCACATACGTTCCTTGAGTGTTCGGTTGAAACGTTCGACTACGGCTGCTTTAACGTTAGGATCCCGTGTCACGCGGAATTTTATACCATTATCAGTCAGATATTTTTGAAACGAAGCTCCTAAGAATTCCTTTCCTTTGTCTGATTGTAAACAGAAAGGAGTACGATGATTACTTCTTTGTAAAATACGTTCAAAAGCATTTTTAACCTCCAGTGTTGTTTTATTTCAAAATGTCTCAACCCAGGCGAATTTACTCTAGATATCAATTACCACTAAGAGATAGCGATAATTATCGTTATAAGAAGAAACACTTTGCATGTCAATTAAATCACATTCCCAAACCTCATCAAAATTGGAAACTGTGTAATGAGCTCTTTGAAAATTGTGTCGAATAGGCCTGTGTAAAGTGAATGCGTCCTGAGATTGCAGCCAATCAAGTTCTTGTGTGCGAGATACTTTACCACGTGTAGCACGAGTTAATTTTTCTGCTCAACTGTAGGAAGCAGGATGACTGTAGCTTCTCTTGACGGCTTCTTGTTCTAATTCTACTGCGACTCCTCTCACGAATTGAATTATTAGGAGTTGTAAGCGTTTTATTTATTCTAACCTCATCCTCAGTAGTTTCATCATCTGTTATGAGAGATTCTGGGTTCAATCGGTAGTTGATGTCGCGCTATATCTGCTTAGCTTGAGTACAATATTCATGATTTTTCACGAGCTCTCGCGGTGTGCCAAGCTCTTGAAGTATACAAGCAAAGTGACTTCTTCCTGGAGGGTTAGCACTTTTTCTATACCTCAATGCATCATTAACGAGATCTGTAATGTTTGAATGTTCAATTCGTTTTCCGTCAATGATCACTGAGCCATATTTATCCCATTTTATTCTGTCGGCAAAGTCAGGCTTTGTTAGGTGATTGAGTAATAATGTACTTTTAGACCGAAAAGATTTAGGTGCATTAGCTATAATATCCTTTACAGGCATAAACTCATGGGAATCATTATCTGTATTTTCAGAATAATCCATTTTCTCAGCAGTTAATTTCCTACTTTTATCGACAAAGAAAAGAAATTTTTTCAACACTTGACTGTAGTCTTTCCACCTTTCACGTTCATCGTACGGAAAAGGCGAGAAGAAGATTCGACTCATTTCAAAATCTAATATACCAAGATTGTTTCCAGGAGTCTGTGTAGTTCCACCAGGTATCGATGGTATAACCGGCGAATCATTATTATTATTGTTATGTAAAGATGTCTGATTTATCGTCTGCATTTGTTGATTAATTTTGTCCACTTGCTCGCTAGGAATCAGTACCATTTTTCTTGTATTCTCCATATTATTGAAAGATCTACGAAGAAGATTTGAACAAATTGGAAAGCAAACCACCAATGATTGGTCCAAGTAGGAGAGGCAGAAATCCACCTTTTTGAACAATAAATTTTGTCTTGCTTTTCCATGTACCGCGCGTTTCAACTAACTTTCGTAGTGTCTTTCTATGTTTTTTCAATTTTAGCTTCTGACTATCTTTAAGAGGAACATTTCCCCACAAGATATTTAAGGCATACTCACAAATACATTTTATGAGTTTGACATCAGATGTTTTTAGTATTGCCTGTCGTTGATCTGGATTTAGATGACAAAGGGCATGCAAAACTATGGCATTCTTCCTGCCTATTGACTTGCAACCTTTCGGCGTCATCACAAATGTGCAACTGGAACTTGACAATCACTGTTTCTCCCCTTTATACTCTTCACTGGTATGTAAACGTACTGATGAGGATCGTCCGGAAATATAATTGTGCGATAGCGACAATTGTCAGGAGTTGATTGTTTTAAGTCTAGAAGTAAATAGCCATGCGGTTGAGAAGATGCATCGTGATAGGCTTCTTGTATAAACCGTGGGTCTTCAGGACAAATCTGGCGCGCAAGATGTTGAATTTGAGCTCGATCTCGAGGATTCTTAAACGTTACAATATAGTTTGCATTTAGAGAAATATCTCTTTGACCATGCCCTTGATGGAAAAGATTTTTAGAAATGAAAATTACACTCAAATTTTTATGATGACTTCCCTTAGTAAAAAGATCTACAATTGTGCTACTCGAAGATTCTCTCATTAAATCGTCGAGAATTATAAGTTTAGTCCTTGAATCATTTGAATAATCAGAAGATTGCGGTAATCCTTCACGAAACTCTATCTCTTTTCCATATTCCTTATAAGCTGTTTGCCACTCTGAATAATAGAAAATTATTCGATCAATTTGTGTATCGCACATTCGGTTGAGATTTCGGAGAAACGTTTTTACAAAGAAAGTTTTACCACAACCTGTTGGACCACATATTAGTGACTTGAACGGATGCTTCCAGCGCGTGTCCATGTTGTATAGTATTACATCCTCAGTCAAACCTTGTAATTTATATATACTGGTAAATATTCATACCGCTAGAATGAATCTTAGTTGGCTTTTGTACTCATGTTGTGAGTATTTTTGCAATTCGCTTATTGATATTTGAAAAAATTACTTCCTTTTTTTTAATTAGCTAATTTTTCGCGATGTCAGGGTTATAAGCTAATACCCATGACCCAGCACGTCCTTCATGAGCTTATTTGACGTGCCTTTCCACACGCCTAAAATTCAGCTTATAAAGGCGTGTTCCCTACCGCCCCGCCGCGGTCGTCGTCCCCCACCCCCCTCGTCGAAAAAGATTGTTTTTCAGCTATATTCAGGATAGGGGTTACAATAATGAGTGAAATTAGACTATTCATATTGTAAACATACATTTTCATTTAAATATTTTAATTCATGATTGTACATAATGATTGTGCATTGATCAGGATATTCATAATTTTTTAATAATTGAACAACTATTGTGAGATGAATTAATCATAGAAACTTTTTTTTTATCAATTTTAAATTATAAAAGAGTAGGATCACTGAATGTGAAGTTTTGTGACCCTATGCACATGTAGTCATCATATTCATGACTGGCCATGATTTTTTCCGGTGTGATATCCAGAGCTGTTTGGCTGCAGCAGAACATTTTATCCTCTAATACACTCTGGTCACAGCGCATTATAGGGCCTCCAAATGGTTGGAAGATCATTTCTGAAAGCATAAAGAGTAAATGTTCTTATTATTAAAATACAGAAATTTTATATATAATTAAAATTAAGTGAAACAAATGTACCTATACATTTTTCATTCAACGCTGAGATAGTTTTCATACAAAGTGTAGGAATGAGAGATAATTCATTTTAGCCTTTAGACGTTATAAATAAATTAATTACGGAGGGATAATCTGTTTCAACCTATTTATACTGTATGTAACCAAAGGGGAGAGAATCATGATTATCAATTAGCCTTCTTTTAGTGTAAACAGGTTTACAGGTTTTATGTTCTTTTTTGGTGACTACGTGGTGATATTCAGTTCTACGAATGGCTCTATAATGTAAATTAATCGGGGAAGCCTTATCAACCACTAGATCGCATATAGAGTCGAAGTTTATGATTTTAGAGTTTTTATAATTTAGAGTAATGCCTTTCACTTTGCAAACATGATGCTGCTTACGATCAGGTGACCGTACTTTAAAGGCATAAAATTTAGGTCCACCCGAGACAAAAGTTTCAATATAACTTCCCGCACCATAAACTTCGAGCTGATCTGCCATGTCCCCTAGTAAACATCCTGTATCTGGGTGATATTCACCTGCCTCATTTTTACTAGCGAAAATGACAGAATCCGTATCAAAATAGGGACCACGTCGATCTAGTTTTTTCAAATAACCATACAATTTTAAACGGGCCTGCGCTGTTGTGTATGCGGCTATAACTACATTAGTAACAGGGATGGGGCTACAGCTTCGTCTTTATACATCCAAGATGCATAAATATTTTCCTGGTTTACTGGTAAGATATTGGTAAGAACTTTATCTGGACTTTCAATAAAATCAATTGAAGCTTTTTGGGTGTCTAATATTTCAGTTTTTGGCATATTTTGACGTCCAAATTTACCCCAGAAAGAATTTAAACAGACCTTAGCCAGTGATCGTAAACCAGGATTTTTTTATGTTTTCCGGATCAAGCTGAATGCCCGCTAAATCAAAAATTTTTTTCACATATGCTTTTTTACGCTCCTCGGTGGTACAATCAGAAGGATATCCGCTGGCTTCATGTTTAAGCTTGAAAAATCTATTTATATATTGTACAAAGAGACCACCGATTTTTGAGGTCGGGTCATACTGAGTTGTCTCATATTGCCAAATCTCAAAAATCGATGTGATTTTGTACCCATTTTCGACAGCCACTTTTAGCTCATCAGAAACCCATGTTCCCCCTATTTCTTTCTCAATGATACTATCGGCATGTGGACAATCTTGCTGTAACTGCAATTCACAGCAAGTTCTGCACAGAGGGAATATCAGTTTACCGTGCATACGAACAGGAAGAACAGGGAAATAACTATTAGTAGGTGGTAATACCCTACATTTGATAAGACCCTCGACAATAGTTAAATCATTATCTGGTCCAGTTAATTCCTTACACTCATCACCAATATAAACTTTTGGGTGACCTATGGGAAATTTTCCATATTTTGATATGAATGGATATTAGGAACAAACATCCAGATAAGAGATTTTTATATTGTCTCTTGCCTTATAATAGGAAAATGTATTTCCTGTTCTTCTCCCATAGAAAGCATCGCGAGGATTAAGAGCACCGTGCATCAGAAGAGGATGGTCTTTTAAGAACTCTCTTAATGCAGGATCTCTGGATTTTAACCTATCAAAGTCACACTCCCACATCTCAACTACTTCGTAACCCTTTTCTCGAAATCGTTCAGTCTGGGTCCGTGTACGCTCAAAACGGTGACTCATGCTTTCAGAATTTTTACCGAAACCTATTCTTTTATGACGATTAGTTTGATTACACCGGGGATAACCGTGCCAGCAACAACCGTGAAACTGATAAACAGTTTTTTTATTTCCAAGCGTATCCTCATAATAACCATCAACTAATACACCTTCAGGTAGTCTGTATTCTAGTGTTCGGCCAGCATGAATGATTTCTAAGTCTAATTCACGCTCTACAGACAAAAGCCATTCGATAGCCTTTTTCGACTGCTTATTTGCTAACCTATAACCCCCAGTTGGTAGGACACCTATTATGTCGAACTCTAAATCATTTTTCCTAAAAACTACTGAGCAAGCTGATGCAATGGTGACGCTTTCGACAAAAGGATCAACATTAGTTACCTTGATGAATAATTCTCGGAAAGCTAGACAATAGGGTGGGTCGAAAAAACAAGAAATTGGAATTTCAATTTCAATGTTAAGGCCTGTCGCACTTGAAAAATGTACAAAAAAAAGGTTTTTCTAATTTTTCTCTGAAAGTATTGATTTTATTAAAAAATGTTATTTGAAAAGTTTCTAGATTTTGGTGAAATACATCTTTTTTACCTGATCTATTTTTTGCGTAAGACCAATCGTTTCCAAGAAAAATCAAAATAACGATTTGAAAAAGTGAAAAATGCAATATTTTACTAATTTCTGTTATCCCAAACAGGTAAATTCTTATATGGGGTCAGTTTATATGCTGATATATAATTTTCTGCTTGTTCCAACGATATAGAGAACAACCCAGGACTCAAGAAGAGGACGTGGTTGCATATTGAGTCCCACTGCAGCCCGTCCCAACCACCCACCTTTCAGGGCTTAATGCTATATGCTACTCGCTTACCTCAGTTTCTTTTTGGAAAATCTGTGATCTGCTTTCGTTTCTATCTTCGGCATTCCGTATCTTAATCGCAGCCGTGTCCTTGTGAACCCATCTCGATTTATTTTCTCCACAAACAGAAGCAGCAGCTTCTGTTACTGCTTTGACGCACCGTTCTACACTTTGAGTGCGGCATGGGAAGCGGAGAACTTCATCGACAAGGGGATGCCTTCGATCATTAACGAAAGATCTAAGGTCATCATCAGAAATATGAGCAAGAACTGGTGGAGCTGTGAATGTGTTGAAGTTTTGTTTCTTCCAATGTAAGGTAAATGTCCCAGTAATCGTGACGGTCCCAGTAATCGTGAAAGTTCGTTATAGTTTGAATATATTGTTACAAAAATGTATTAAAAGTAACATTTAATGATAAAACTCACTCATTTTTAGCATTTTATAATATCAAATAGAAATTACAGTCATTCAAATAAAATAGAAAGCAAGAAAATTGGCATCACGATTACTGGGACTAAGGTCACGATTACTGGGACGTTTAACTTACCATGTTGTAATATTCTGTTGCGTTAAAGTTTAATTTTGGTGTTTGAAAAGTTCTAAAGGGAAGGTGACTAATATTTTCTTTTCGGGGTCTACCTCTTTTTCTAGACACTTTTTCCTTATTCTGCTGTTGGTTTGGTTCTTGGATCACGAGTTGTAATCGTGATCTACGACTATACGTTTCCACAGAAAATCTATCAGAAAAGCTGGTATTATTGGTGACTTTCATTCTTAGAGTTTACGCACCGTGCTGGTTTCTAATCAAAAGTAAACCGACAATACATTTTGCTGCAAAACACGTTTGGGAAATGATCGTCCGTTCAAAATACCTCCCGGATCTCTCAAGGATGCTGGTACACGGAGTCATTGAAAGGAATAGTTTCTGCGCACACCCTGAAACAATTTTACTTGCTATGATTTGTGATGATACGTTATCCGTGAGAGAAAAGGGATTGCAAATTATACTGAAAGCAAGAGACGATGAGAGAAAGAAACAACTCTTGATCCAAGAACCAAACCAACAGCAGGATAAGGAAAAAGAGTCTAAACAAAGAGGTAGACGCCGAAAAGAAAAGATTAGTCAACTTCCCTTTAGAACTTTTCAAACACCGAAATTAAACTTAAACGCGACAGAATATTACGACATGGTAGATTGGAAGAAACAAAACTTCAACACATTCAGAGCTCCACCAGTTTTTGCTCATATTTCTGATGATATTCTTAGATCTTTTTTTAATGATCAAAGGCATCCCCTTGTCGATGAAGCTCTCCGCTTCCCATGCCACACTCAAAGTGTAGAACGGTGCGTCAAAGCAGTAACAGAAGCTGCTGCTTCTGTTTGTGGAGAAAAAAATCGAGATGGGTTCATAAGGACACGGTTGCGATCAAGGCAGGAAATGCCAAAGATAGAAACGAAAGCAGATCGCATATTTTCCAAAAAGAAACTGAGGTAAGGGAGTAGCATATAGCATTAAGCCCTGAAAGGTGGGTGGTTGGGACGGGCTGCGGTGGGACTCAATATGCAACCACGTCCTCGTCGTGAGTCCTGGGTTGTTCTCGGTATCATTGGAACAAGCAGAGAGTTGCATCTCAGCATATAAACTGACCCCATATAAGAATTTACCTGTTTGGGATAACAGAAATTAGTTAAATATTGCATTTTTCACTTTTTCAAATCGTTATTTCGATTTTTCTTGGGAACGATTGGTCTTACGCAAAAAATAGATCAGGTAAAAAAGATGTATTTCACCAAAATCTAGAAACTTTTCAAATAAGATTTTTTAATAAAATCAATACTTTCAGAGAAAAATCAGAAAAACCTTTTTTTTGTACATTTTTCAAGTGCGGCAGGCCTTAACATTATTCAATTTCAAAAAGGTTTTTTTCGGGAAATTGTGATATGAAAATACACTTTTTCCCGTTGGTCCCAAATTGAAATTCCAATTTTTTGTTTTTTCGACCCACCCTACTAGACAAGCAGTACGAAAAATATCAACGTCATTTATACAGTACGTTCTAATTTCATTTTTGAAATTAAAAATGTAATTAGTTTCAATCAATTCTTCATACCACTTGTAAATTCTTCACGGCCCTCTAAGGACATCGTATCTGGGGAGTAAAAATGTTTAGCCGGTAATTTACCTACATCTAGCTCATTCTGCGGTGTATTGAAGAGATGCGGAAATGTAACTTTCTTTGCCTCTTCTAAACCAAAGGCTGCAGGCATAGCACTAAATGGCATATGTAGATAATTAAGGCTATCAATAAATCGTGTTTTTTTTTTACTTTTAGCAAAATTATGCTAGTAACATTTAAAATAAGCTCTGGTGGTTCATTAGTACCTCTATTCTTAATGAGTTCTCTAATAATGAATTGCGCATCGAAACCTTTCGCATTATGTGCTATGCAAACGGTCTCATCAAAATGCTGCAAATCACGAATATCGAACTCAGTGAACTGAGCCACAGGATCCTTATCAAAAATATACTGGCGCACACCACACCATTGACATTTTACCTTGGGATCCGGATCGCTCATACAATCTTCACAAACCTACTGTGCTACTTTTTTAGTTTTCGACTGTCCTCTTTTATCTTTTTTTAATTTCTAGGGGTGCCATAAAACAAAAATGATTGATTGGACAAAGTTTCTTTCACGTTGTGCAATCAGAGAAGCCACATTTATGTACCTCCCCTTTCTTGGTTTTCTCAGAGTTAAGTAACTTTGAACAACCATTACAGATTTGCAATACAGAGCAAATACTTTTACCTGTAGAGTGTGAATTAGAAAGTAAATGTTTCCTGAAACATTCAATTCCATAAAAATACCGTAGACAATCCCCACATTTAATATTATCATTTTTTTTATCCATGTCAGCATTGACTTTACATGATGGGGAACTAAAACAAGCATCACATTTCATTGTGCACCTGTGATCAGTTTGTCCAAAGTAAGCCTTATTACATGGTATACAAAACTTTTGCGCTGCCCCAGCCCCGACCAAATTTAGTATAGCACTATAATGAAAATTTGGATGACCTTCATAAAGTAAATAAATATTGTGCTTGATCTTACTACCTGTATTTGTTATTTCCGAACTACCCTCGTGAATAGCCTTTTCCGAAATCTTTAAAATTGAAAACGGTTATTGCAATCTGAGCTTTTGCCAGATATTTTTGATATGTAATTAGTTCAGGCAGGCCACATCCAATATCTGGTATTATTATACCAGCATCTCTAGTAAGCTTTTCAGCTGCCTTAATTTGTCCTTTGAGCTTATCCCTGTCGCTTATACTTCTATAATCTTTTTTAAAATGAATATTATTCCGATCGGACTGACGATTTGCATTAGCAATCGCTACAACGATAGCCTGTGGTAGACACATGTTATTGTTGTTGTTAGCTATAGTGTAAACCCATTTTTTAAAAACTTTGCTAGCTAGCTTCACACGGCCTTTTCCTGCTATTACACTTACTCGCGTAATCTCAACTACAAAGGTGTCATCAATATTAAAACTTATGGCACTTTGAACTACTGATTCTACTAATTTCCACAAGTCTTCAAAATGCAGATCTTTGAGGGGTAAAAAGGCTTCCCAGGCAACTCCTTTGCTAAACCCATCTGATCCAAACACAATGCCTACTAAATCTGTTTCCTTACACCACGAGACTATATAATTATAATTCTAAAAAGGCTTATTCAACCAAATAACAGGATTGTTCTCCCCAGGAGGTACAATTTTAAAAGTTAATTTTCCCTCGTTTGTGTCAAATTATCTTACATATTGTCACTCTCGTCTATTTTTATTATAAAGGGGGCTAAAATGTTACTCTCATTCCTACCTTGTGGTTGAGCATCATGTAGATCTTCTGAGAGACTTTCAACAGCTTCATCAGTCATCGACTGGCCATGAAAGTCTTTTCTTGTGGGAGATGTGCTAACCTCCATAGTTCTGGATGGGGCTGCAATCGCACTAAGGTCTGGAGCTGCTGTCACATCAATCGGGGTCTGCTTCCTATTCGACCCTACTTGAGCCGATTTGTTTTTTACACAATTATGAACTTCTGAAAAATAATAATTTTTAATATAATTCTTTTTTTTTGTAGACGAGTATTCAGGAATATATAAGTTATGTATATATACATATAATTTACATCACCTTTTCGTTTCAGTTCAGATGTAGATTCATCCATTTTTTTTCGCATTTTCTGCTCCTTTCGTACTTCCTGAAGAACTTTTTTTGTTTCTTCTGGATCTCCTCGAGATTCTCCTTTGCAATCATCTTTGCCCGGTATTCATCCTGCTTCCTTTTTGCTACTTTTAACCTTTCTTGCTTTGCAATCTCTCTGTTTATTTTATCATCTTGTAATTTGCGCTCCTTTTTCAAATCTGTCTCTCTAATTTGTGCACTTTTCTTCAATCAGATTTCCCTTTCTTTAGCTGCTTTGATTTTTGATGTTTCTTGAATTTTTTCCTGTCTAACTTTTTCCCTCTTATCCTGTTGCCTACGTCTATTTTCCTGTACTAGTTCCTCAGATTTGTTTTTAATTTTTCTCTTTATTTGCGAATCTGGCACAATGTCCTCGTCAAAGTCCGTCCCGTCTACAGTTTCTACTACTATATTGCTGTCTATTCTTTTATTATTATTTTTTTATTGACTCTCGGATCACGTACTACACTTCCCTCACCAAATATAAACTCTTTTGACCTTTTTTGTTTCTTTAAGCAACCCGATTCTACCATTGGATCAGAATGTTCCCTCTTTTTAGTCAATTCTACAGTTCTTTCTTCTGCATCTGCCTCCGTCTGATTCCTTTTTTTTTATAATGCACAGCGTCGGCTATATTAGATTTTCTGGATTTACCACTCTGAATTTCAGCTTTAACAAAAAGAGAAGCAAAAGAATCAATACAGGTACACTATTTTGGAATGTTCACTTTTATAAAAAATTTGATGAATAAAAATTAAAAAGAGTTTTACTTACTAATGATAGTTTGTATATTATTTATTGCAGAGTTTCTCTCTCTCTCTCTCTCTGCATTTTCAAATATTTCCTCAATACCATAAGTAAAGGTATATCTTCCTTCCTTTGTATGGCTATTTGCACAACGTCATCAAGTTGCCCCTGTGAATCACATTGGCTGATGTATCCTTCTAACTTGGCAATAAGACAATGTCTTTCATCCTCCCTCTGATGAGTAATTGCTTCCTGGTTAGTTTGATTATCCATCGACATTATTGGGCTTATTGTTCACTTGAACTGATAACTTTAAGCTACACTGATAAAATCCTCACAGAACACAGTTCAATTTATAACACTCAACAATTGTGCAAAATACACTGTGAAAATACTAATAAATTCCTCACAGAATACAGTTCAAGTTATCACACGCAACAATTGTACAAAATAACATGTGAAAACTAATTACGGTCGAACGTGCTTCACGTTAGAGCATATAGCTAAGACTGATGTTCCACCGAAAATGAAACCTTTGGAAAAATGTTACGGAAGGACACTATTATCTATGACCCTTTCACTTTTCCTATGTCATTTCAACGCTTCTACCAAAAAGACCTTTCCCTTTCAAACCTATGGGTAACGGCATACACTCAAGTCTAATGTCCGTCCTGGAATGGGGTCCATTACCATAACGCCTTAACGACTTTTCTATTTGAAAATCTTCTCGACTGATCTTTAGACCTTAAAACCTGTGAATAGCCTTCTTCTTCACCCACTGTGTCATTATTCATGATTTGGTTTTCGTTATGAAAGTGTTACTGTGATTTGAAGAATAAAAATGAAAAATTCTAAACATTCGCTTCAATCATAGAGTTATACCTATACAGTAAGGTTAATTATTGAAGCATTATTCTGATTTGATATTTGAATCTCCACTATTTTTACTTTGAACTAATGATTTTCAAGCATCGCTTAAGAATCGTGTCTAGACTTGTATTCCTCCCACCCCATAATGTCTCTATTCCCGTGTACTTAAGATCTCTGAGTAGTCAACTAAGAATCAGTTTCTCTGTATCTTTGAAGCAGTACCTACAATGTCGCAAACTATGACTGGTGTTGAAAAAGGAGCTGAAATTTCCTCTTTCACTGTTACTAATTCTACTGCTGCTACTAAAAAAAGAGTTCACATGACGGAAGTGGATGCATCACGCAAGACAAACAAACATCTCATTTCGACCACACTGTACACACTCAATAACTCATGCAGTAAAAATGCTATTATTGGTCTTGAAGTGCAGTCGGATGGCAGCTTTCAACCTATTGTAAAAATGGTGTCTAACAAGCTACAAGGAATCACATTTGGGGCAGCAACATGGTCCAAATTTCAGCAAAAATTTAAATTCATAAGCACATACTTTGAATTTGAGGGCTATTCAATGTCAGAGCTGGAACCACTAGAGATTAATGACTACATAGTGAAGTTCACGACGTCATACGGTGAGAAGACTATTCTTTTTGTCAAAACACCTGTTCCCGATAATGATTGTGAGGATGGTGAAAATTCTTGTAAAAACAAGAAACAAAAAGTTTATGTACCTGCAGTGGCTATGAAAAAAGCTAGTTTTATTGGTTTGAAAAATATTATGTTTTGTGCGAATGAATATTTTGGAATGCTGTAAGCTTTACGTATTTTGGTAGAGGATTGTATGTCACGAATTGTACAATTATTAACCGAACATTGTATTTCTATGAAGATAGTCGAACTATCTGAGAATTTTATTTTTGATTAAATGAACCATGAAAAGTGTGACGAGTTTAAAAATCTAATGTATGAACATTTATCATCAAATTCAATGACTATTATATTGATATTATTTATCATGAGATTGGTGGTGTATTATTAACCCATGTAACTTCTATTGCACGAAAAATTGTACTAACAAGAACCACGTTCAATTAACAATGTTGTATTATTATGGAAATGTTTTACATTGCATACGTCTACGTCAACTATATGTAATATATACTGATTATTATGTGTATTCTATTTTCCAAACTATTTTAATCAATAAATGTGACTAAACTGAAATGTACAATGTTTTGCTTTCATTTAAAAATCTTCACCTTTAGTATATGGATAGAAAAGTGTGTCTCCGTTAGAGTAAGATAAATAAGGTCACAAAGAGTGAAGGGCGTAACCATTACATAACCATTAGAGTAACATAATTAAGTTCACATGAAAGTGAAGGGCGTCAACTCCACGAGTCCCAAATTTTCTTCATACTCGCACGTGCTACATTTTTGGGTCAACTCTTCAGCGTTATGTGGTCTAGGTCAAGTAAGAGGGAAAGTACGTAACCATTGGAGTGAGATAACTAAGGTCATATAAAGCGAAGGGCGTCAACTCTTCATAGACACACTGCCTAAGGTCGAGGGGGGTCGGCGCCATAGTGCGGTGAGGGGGGTTAAGGAGTAGTGGAAGGGGTGTCTGGTCGGAGTGATGCCTTACTACTCTTAACGTTAAGCTAGCGCAAATACAATTTAAAAAAAAAAATAAAAGAGCCCTAAATTTGGGAATAGGGGCCCAAATTAGCCCTTAATGAGCCCTAAATTATGAAATAGGTTACATCTCTATACCTCAATAGTGTTGTGCCAGCTTAACATACCTCCTTAAGGCACACATTATGAATGAAGAATTGAAAACTTTAGAATTTCAAGAATTTAAAATCAAAACTGATTAGAATTCTTCAATTTGAAACTGAAAACTGAATTGAATTTTTCGAAGTCAATGCTTCTGAAATCTCAGAATATTGAATTATCAGTAAGCGTTGAAAATTAAGCAAATCTCAATCTCGTTAAAAACTGAACCAAGTTTTAATTACCTAGAAGCGCTATTTCAAAACGTTTTTATATTCTTGCCCTTTGCATTTTAAATTATGTCAAGCACATTAAAATCGTTTAAAAATTAACATTTTGCAAACTGTCAACCGTATTTTTTAATATTTCAACATTTCAATTTTAATTGCGAAATTGATACTGATGAAAGAAAAAAATGGAAAATTCAGCCTGAAAATTCGACCCTGGCAGTCGATGCGACTATGAACATTCAATTAATAAAAAAAATAATTTTATCTGTTTTGATTTTAGGCAAAATATAATTTTTTAATTTTCCAATATGAATCGATGAACTTCTAACACTTCATTCAGAATCATTATTCATTCTTTGAATCTTCAAATCAAATATATTTTAAATGATTCATTTGTGAAAATCTTTGACTAAAAGATTAAAATATTGAAACGTTGAAAATTTAAAAATATAATGCAAAATATTGACGATTCTGAATAAAATGTACAAAAATGTGTTTTTGCCACATGGTAAATACGTGTTAAACCTCATGGGCTTGCGCCACATCTAAATATAATTTTGTTTCAAAATAAAAAAACTAGATTTTTTGTGTGTATTCAAACTCAATTGTATATTTAAAGACCTAGTCCTCCCACCTACTCCTAATCATTCCAATCTTTGTTTTTATGTCTCTTCTGTAAGATAGCTTTTTGTTTGAATTAATTTTTTTAAACATTGGAAAAAAGCAAAAATAATTCACTTAAAAATACACAATACAATTAAAAAAATGATTTTTATTGAGGTTCACTTATTGTTTGTTCACAATTCAAAAGTTGAAGCAAAACTAAAGATTTCAGAGAAACGCAACTTTCTAGCATAATAAAGTCTTGTTTATTAAGAGTATATTTGTTAACCTGCATCAAGTGTTACCTCACTAAGTGTAAAGTGAACAAAAAGTCAAAATTTTAGAAGAAACCCGCAACTATCTGGCATTAATATAGATAAAGATAAATAAACAACAATAATTTGTTTGAACAATTATTTTTGCTCTACTCAAATAATTATTAGGTCACTTCAGGTGAAAAATAGACAATTAGTTAAAAAATTAAGAAAAAACCGCAACTTTTTACCATTGAGCTAAGAGAATATTATTAGGAATAATAATAAATTGTCCGAATAATTATTTTTGTTCACTCGAAATAATTTTTACTTCACTTTAGTTACAAATTGGACAAAAGGTCAAAAATTTCAGAAAAAACCGCAACTTTCTAGCAATCATCAAAGAGAAGTTATAGCTAGTAACAAAGTTGAAAATTCTAGAATAAACCGCAATTTCTAGCATTATTCAAAGAGAATATTTTTAACAATGACAACACAATTATTTTTGTTAACAATTAATGGGTATTACCTCCTTTATTGTTAAAAACAATAATAAATTGCTTAAAAAATTCATTTAAACATCTTATTATCAGTGTGAAGTAGTATTTTATATTTCGGAAGCAATTTGCAATTTAAAAACCGCAAAAAATCGTAATTAGCGCCAAAAACGAATTTACGAAGATAGCTCTGAAGCGATATATTATAATAACCTATATGCAATATTAGATCAAGGTGATTATGCCTTAGTCCCGTCTAAACTTAAGTCCGGGATCCGCACTAATTATATTTTGAATTAGCTTAATTCTCTGATTATGACTTGATTGACAGATCACATAGATACCTGGGAGACACGGATGCCACGTAAGAATCCTACCTCTCAGACATGGCAACACCGCTAGAGGTGAGTATTTATAGAGTCCAACGCGCTTCCTTATATATAGAGAAGGTCACTTCGTACCTCCAGTACCACAAATATATATAAATTTCAAAATGAAAAATTGTTACCCCTCTTTTGAGAAACCTGGTCAGAAGGCCCCCATCAACGTATATATGCATACAAATTTTTAATATATTCAGGGAAAATAGAAAAGGTGAGAAAGTAGAGTCAACTACACGCAGGTGATAACGTATGGTCTATATAGTTAAAAGTTTGTCATAAGGACCACCGCAGGATTTCGCCGGGAGCGGGTGCTAATCTGAAAAATTGCACCCCCTCCCAGCGGAATCGCGGGAAAATTTCAGCTGTAACTACGTCTCACGACCGTGAGATAGGCGGTTACAGTCTGCGATGAATTCAATACGATGATCCGGCCAAAGTCTCGTGCACCCTGACGACACGGAGCGACCCAAGGACGACCGCCTTCTGCATTCTCCCGGCAACTGTCTCAGCATTTTTTGACACACAGAGATGCTTTTCAGGATATTAACCAGTGAAACTGTGGCACCTCCAAGAGCGCCGATGATTAGGACGATTAGCTTAACAGAATATTTGGGGTATAACCGTCGCAACTCCCTTATAAGATCTTTATACCACTCTTTCCTTTCTTTCTCCTTGGCTGTGACGTTTTTGTCAGCTGGTGCCGAAAATTCGATAACGAACATGGTTCGTTTCTCGTAGTCAAGAAGAACTAAGTCAGGCCTCGAGTGCGCAACAGAAACAATTGTCGAGAATATGAAGTTCCAGTATATACGGCACCTCTCATTTCCGACAATTGACTCTATTTCCCTACGAGCGTTTAGCGGAGCGGTATTTGGGCTAATTCCGTACGAGTGACAGAGATGGTAATAAAGCACACTTAGTGCCGCATTGTGCCTTTGGATGTAGATCGTTCCCGCATGAGTTCGACAACTAGATAGTATGTGTCCTGGGTGCTTAGGGTGTGCATGACACGCTCTGCAGCTATCATCGGGAATATCTTGGCTCAAAATGTGGCGACGCTACGCTAGAGTAGAAATGACACCGTCTTGACATGCCAAAATGAAACCCTCCGTGCCCGACTTCAATCCGGATGATTTAAGGAAAGCATACGTTAGCTCATACGACATCGACTGATCCTCCACATTTCTGTGGAAGATGCCGTGCATCTTCTTGTCGAGGAGCTCTTCGCGGAAGTTTTTCTCCTGTGCTTTCTTCATCTGGGCCTTCAGGAGTGAGTATTCAAGATGGATAAGATTTGATGCATTTTGCTCACCCCCGGTATTTAAGTCAAGGCCGAGTGTCTCAGCAGCCTCCTCCGCTGCTTTGTACAAAAACGCCCCTTTGCCCGCTTCTTCATGTTTCCTGACCATTTTAAGAAGAGGGTCTTGCCCATTTGCAACTATATGTGCTGTACCCAGAATAATCCTGTTGTGAAGACATTCAAGATTCAATATTCCGCGATCACCCAGGCGGCGTGAGATGTAAAGTCGCGGAACAGAAGACTTAAGGTGCATGCTTTCGTTCATGTGGAAAACCTCACGCGTCCCGATATCAAGGGATCTGAGCTCGTCCTTCGTCCATAGAACCACTCCAAATAAATAGAGTACTACCGGGACGGCAAGCATGTTCATTGCACATACTTTGTTCTTAGCCGACAGTTCGCAAGACCAAATCTGCCGGATGAGACGTTTGTATCTGCTTCGTAGAGTATCCTTTATATATGTCACGTCCTGAATGCGGCTCTGTGGCACGCGCAGGTATGTATAGGTCTCTCCAGCGCTAAGGTGTCGTATAGCGCTTCTGTCGACGAGCTCAGGGTCTTCGGGGATGCCATTAAGTTTTCCTCTCTTCAAATGAAACATGGCGCATTTCTCTAACCCGAACTCCATTCCAATCTCTGGAGTGTACCCTCTGACAATTTTTAGAGCTTGATGTTGTTTCTCTTTATTTCTAACATAGATCTTGAGATCGTCCATGTAAAATACATGGGTGACCTTATGCTTTCGATCTCCAGGTTTGCCACAGAGGTACCCTTAGGAATGGCGAAGTGCGAGAGACAGTGGCAATAATGTGAGGTAAAAGAGAAGAGGGCTCATGGAGTCTCCCTCAAAAACACCTCTATGAAAGGTGACACTGTTGGCGATCAAACGATGTTTTCCAGATAAGATAGTAAATCTGGTTTTCCAAAGCGGCATTAATCTCTCTATGCACCTCACGATGTGTGGATGAACCTTTATGCTTTCCAACAGACAGATGATAAGTCTATGGGAGGTTGAATCGAAAGCTTTCCGGTAATCAATCCAGGCCATCGATAGGAATCGTTGATAGGATGCTGCGTGTTTACAAACACATCTATCGATGAGCAGGTTCTCCCGATATCCTGCCACGCCTTTCTTTGAGCCGCGTTGTTCATACATCTCTCGCCACACAGGTTCGATTGTCTGAACAATCCTATCATTTAGGATAGCTGTAAGGATCTTATACAGTGTGTTCAGACAAGTTATGGGCCCAGTAATTCTTAGGGTCAGCTAAGTTGCCCGTCTTCGGCAGGAGTACTGTGCGCCCTTCCACCAACCACTCCGGAATAGGCTCCTGCGACTTTAGATATAAGGTGAAAATTCTCGCCAGATGCTGGCGGGTTGAAGGAAACTTCTTCCACCAGAAGGTCTTGATACCATCTGGACCGGGAGCGGAATAGTTCTTCATGCCTCTTAATACGTTTTTCACCTCCTCGCTAGTGATAGGTGGGCATTCCTCCTCAGCTCATGGAGGGCATTGCACAGCTCCTTGAAGCTATTTATGTTCTTTGAGTCTTCTTGAAGTTGATGTTGGACCTCGTAGACTTCTCTCCAAAATGCTTCGACCTCCCCTGGTTAGGCGGATGGTCGACAGTAGTGATGCATATCGATCATTTATGGACAAAATCGAGATTTGGTCAAAACATAGTCTGATGAAACTGAAATGTAATGGAGATCAAGAATTTGCAATGAAAAAAGTCGATCGAGACGATACGATCATCTCGACTGAGTGATCGTTCGTTTTGATGTGATGAGTTTGGTGTTCAAGGTTTCAATTACATCTGACGAGATTTTTTTTAAATTTCCAAATGATCGATATGCATTACTAGTCGACAGTAACTGGAGGGTCTTGCAATAGTCGAGATGGGTCAGACAAAAACTGTTGATTTTCTCTGACCCACCTCTCCCTCCGCTCTAGACTTCTCTTAGCGTTAGATAGTACTCGTATTCTGTCAATTATATGCTGCCTGATGGTCAGTAGCTTTGACTTGTTGATTGTGTGATGACGGATCCGCAGTTCGCGCTCGAACTTTCGAACCTCGGCAGTGAAAGTCCTGCCGGATGTTATGTAGTCAATCACACACTGAATGCGGGACGCATACTGTCTTGCCCAGCTTATCTTTGTGCTGAGTTGGTGTATTCGTCTTTTGGTCTTATGATCAACCGTTGATTTTGTTTTACGGTTTGCATCTGCCAAAGTTCTTGCTGCATTGTACACACCCCAATTGATAGTCCAGAGCTCGGATTCTTGAAAAAAATCTCCATGAAGCTCATCATCCAGTTCAGTCAGATCTTTGGGCTTGGGAAAAACCTTAAAGTTGATGTTTCTCCGAGTCCTGAAGCATCGTTCTTCGTCTATTGGATGCCTGTTCGCGCTTGGTCCCACTGTCGCCAATCTTTCTCTGTTGCCGGCTTGTTCTGGTTGCGGTAGAGTAGGCGCTCCGGTTACATAGCCCCTTTTTCGGAGTTGTTTGGCATGGTTTCGCAGACGTTGGCGCGAAAAGTGCGAGAGCTCTGGGTGTTTCTCGTACCACAGAACTTGCAGTCGTGCCATGTAATCTTCTCGCTCGATGGTCATACTGCTATCGTAGCACTCTAATAGGTCGTCATTGAGTCGATTCGTCCACCCAAAAGTATTTGATTCAGCCGGTCCATCGCACTGACTAAGTCTTGATTGGCTCCCCCAACTCTAGTGTAGTCGGCATTGTTGTCCGACCCATTGTCGGGAGCCCTGCGCGTTCGATTATTTTGAACCGCACTTACTACAACTATATTTGGTGTTTTTATTGTTGTTCCCACGAGCAGCTAGGGAAAGGGTTCGACCATCATTCTAGAGCCCCGCGTGCAAGGATAAGGCTGATACTCTGAGAGGTCGCCCGGCATCGCAGGTCACCGTTTTAGACACCTCACCCAGGTGTCATTCAGCTTTCGGCACGGTGCTGACGCCTTCGCTTAGGGGTTATTCCTTCGGGAGAATCCCTGGACAATTGTCCGCGACTGCTTATTCATTATTGTAATCATATTCAGCAGAAACTCTTGGTACAGGGACCATCTATCCACAACCCAAAGACGCCTTCGGTAGATTTGTCCATGTATATATGTATATAATTCTTCTGTTCGTGTGTATGTGACTGAACTTCTCCTAAACGGCTTTACCGATTTTGATGAAATTTTGTGTGTGTGTGTGTTCCAGTGGATTCGAGAATGGTTTAGATTCACAATTCAGTCCACTGGAAAATGTTTTATACATACATCTTTATCTTTATATATATAATTCTTCTGTTCGTGTGAATGTGACTGAACTCCTCCTAAATGGCTTTACCGATTTTGATGAAATTTTGTGTGTGTGTGTTCCAGTGGATTCGAGAATGGTTTAGATTCACAATTCAGTCCACTGGAAAATGTTTTATACATCTTTAAATATATAATTTAAAAAAAAGTTAAACAACCACCGCAGGGTACCACTAACAGCAACTGCCATCCAAAAACAAATGTCAATAGCCCCCAGTAGAACCGCGGTAAAACACACCTATGGCCACGTCTCACACCCGTGAGATGGGTGGTCACAGGGCACGACGAAATCACAACGACAGGCCGGAGAAACCCTCGTGTGTATTGAGGACACAAAGCGACCCAAGGATGACAGCTTTCTGCATCCATCTCGCAAGTGCCTTGGCATATTTTTGGCACGCGGGTATAGCTTTAAGGTTACGAACCAGTGATAATTTCGCACCTCTCTATATATATATATATATATATATATATATATATATATATATAATTCTTCTGTTCGTGTGTATGTGACTGAACTCCTCCTAAACGGCTGGACCGATTTTGATAAAATTTTGTGTGTGTGGGTTCCAGTGGATTCAAGAATGGTTTAGATTCACAATCCAGTCCACTGGAAATCTTTACATATATAATTCGTCTGTTCGTCTGTATGTGACTGAACTCCTTCTAAACGGCTGGACCGATTTTGATGACATTTTGTGTAGACGTTTCAAATATTCAAATTTAAGACGTGTGTACAGGACAACGTCTGTCGGGTCCACTAGTAATAATCTATATCTTATCAAAAACAGTTTCTAAAAGTTACAATAAACCGATGAAGTTACTGTTAGTAGGGCTTTAACCTATTAGCGTGTACAGTGTAATGCTGATTATTGTACAAACTTCCACAATCAGAAGAACGGACGCGTTTGCATATGGTGTAGGGTCCAAGCCATTCAACCTCTCATTTTGTTGCTTTGCTATCATTATGCAATAATACTAAATCTCCTGGTTCGAAAAGCGGATTACTAATGATTATTTTTGCATCCTGCTGCCTTTTTAATCGTTCCTGTATTTTTGAATGACAGTTCTTCCTTTTTCCAAAGATTCCTCATGTCTCTTTCGCCAAATGTCTAACAATTCTTGATGGGTTAACGACGTGGTTGTTGCTAAGGCTGAAGGTAAATTCGCTTTTCTTCCAAATGTCATTTTAAACGGCGTTAAACCTGTACTCTCATGGACTGCGATATTAAATTCTAAGCATATGAGGTTCAAGTTTTGGTCCAATCCGTCTCAGTATCGGTCATGTATGTCTTTAACAAATCTTTCATTGTTCCGTGAGTTCTCTCCATTGCTCTATTGCCCTGTGGCTGGAAAGCAGTTGTTTTGATGTCCTTGATTCTAAAAGATTTTCAAATTTTTGAACCAATTTCGATACAAATTTAGCGCCCTGGTCAGTTAAGATGTGCTTTGCAGAAAAAAATGTGTAAATTTAATGATCTAGCAGATTTTCTAGTATGCTTTCGCTCGTCGTTTCCCATAGTGCTATAAGAATTATATATTTCGTGAGCACATCTTGAATGGAGAAATTTTTTTATTCCACTCGTTTTTTCCGGTAATGGGCCAACTATGTCCATCGGGATGTTCTCACTCGGCTGCGTCGGCATTTCCGGAATGACTGCTTCAACCTTGGGACGAGTTCGGGTCAGTTATTCGAGTTGGCATGTTTGACATTTCTTAACAAAGTCTATTACATCTTTTTCCATATTTTCCCACGATGTTTGTTTGCGTAGCCTCTTGATTGTTTTATTTTCGCCAAAGTCGCCAGTGGCCACTTTTCCGTGTGCCTCCCTCAACAGATTTTGTTTCTCTTCTTCACTCAATTTTTTGTCAGGTCGTTCAAACAGGAAAAATGTGTGTTCTGTGAATTTTGTCTGTTGTAGAAAATTCAACATATCTTCGATGCGTACACTTTTCCCAATTTTGATTAAGGGATCTTCCACGTGAAGTGTAAGTATGCTTTAGGTTTTGTTTCTGGTGAAATCTTCAATTCTGATGAAGAGGAGTTTGACCCATTTTTCTTCGTCATAGTCTGGTAACTGGATTCTTAGCAAAAAGAAAATATTTTGTTTGCTAATTTTGATCTAACTCTTTCCAGTGGCAACAGGTTTGATTTTTAATTTACTAGGCAGGCGGTTCCTTTTCCAGCTTGCGTAATCGTTTTGAATTTCTGTTTCATCTGTCGGTTTATGATTTCGCAATCTTTTAGAAATTGGTTGGTCATCTTCGCCTGATGATGATGATATATCAATCTCATCGAGTTCTTGGGAGGCATTTACTTGATTGATTTGTGCATTCTCTCCCAAATTTTCTGAGAGATTTTGATCTTGAATAGTTTTCATTCTCGAAAGTGCGTCAGCTGCCGTACTTTCCTTCCCTTTCTTATATACGATCTTGTATGCATATGCTTTCATCGGAAATCTCCACCTCATCAACCTGGAAGAAGGGTCTCTTACGTTGAAATGCCACATTAAAGGCTGATGGTCCGTTCTTATTATGAATTTACGTCCGAGAAGATTTTTCCGAAACCGCTTAACTGCCCAGACGATTGCTAAAGTTTTTTTTCGGTGTTAGTGAAGTTAAGCTCAGGTTCATTTAGAGTTCTTGAAATGTAGCAAACTGGGTGTCCCTTTTAAGATAAAATTGCCCTCAGACCAACATTGCTTGCATCGGTGGTCAACGTAAATGTGTCCTCAAAGTAAGGATATCTCAAGACCGGCGCTGAGCAAAGAGCATCTTTCAATGTTTTAAAACTTGTTTCGCAAGACGGCGTCCAATTGAAGGGTTGACTTTTCTTCGTCAGTTCTGTTAGTGGTTTAGTTACCGTACAGAAGTTTTTTATAAATTTTCGGTAATATCCAGCTAGTCCTAAGAAAGATTTGACTTCTTTTTGTTTTATATATAATTTATATGGCTTTGGTTTCACTTCGTACTTCCAAAGACAACAATGTCATCGAGACGAGAGAAGCATATTTTTCCTACCAGTGTCTTAATGCTGTGTCCTTCATTCTTTGAAATGTGGCTGGAGCGTTTTAAAGCCTGAACGGCATGCGATTGCAGTGAAAATGCTTTTCAGGTGTAAAAAACGCAGTATATTTTTTTGAGTCATTAACCATGGGAATATGGTGAAATCCTAAGCTCAAATCGATGGCTGAAAAGAATTTTGCGTTTTCTAGTTGGTCCAGAATTTCTTCGATTCACTTTCTAAAATCAATTACAAGCCTCCATTCAGGTTTTCGCGACACGCCGCATTTTTGGGACGACCCAAAGTGGTAAGTTGAATGGTGAGTACGACGCTTCTATTATTCTTTTAGTTAGCATTTCGTTTACCTGTTTTGAAATTTCTTACTTGTGGCATTCCGGATATCTTGATTGACGTATATTAATGTTTGCTTTATCTTTCATGCCGATTTTATGTGACTAGACTTGTGCAGGGTAGTGGATCTCCCTTTAGTAAGAAAATGTCGTAATAAGGGATAGCTATTTTTTGTATCTGTGTTTTATGTGTATCTGCGATCTGTTCAAGCCTCAAATTTCCGTTCATTAATTTCAATCTAGCTTTCAATTCTTCATTTGTAATGTAAGTTACACGCTCTTCTCGGTCTGGAGTAACATTGATAAACTTATAATTTATCTCTTTACCACTTAATCTCAAGTCTGTTTCGGTATCGTTACTAACAGGAATCATTACTTGTGAGTCAACGATGCGGTAAATAGAATTTGGAATGTAGGGATTATCTTCTATGAGAATGTGCCCCTGCTTTTTTTTGCGGTTATCATTTGTATAGTGTTCTTTGGGATAAGAATACCGTCATATTCCAAGGGATAGACCTTATCGTCGAGTTGGAGGGATCTGTTGGACAAGTTAAACTTACAAGAGTACAGGAATGGTGTTCCGATGATGCCTTCCTCGGGTATAGGAAAATTTCCTGGTACAATTGCAAAGAGATATTCTTTCCATTCAAACTTATACTTGGTGACTTCGTTTGTCTGGTGCTTATCATTTTCCATTGAAAACTCTTTGTTCATGGAAATTCTCTGGTGGTATTTGTTAATACAAATTTCTTTCACTAGATTTATCGATGCGCCACTATCAAATAATAATTTTACGGGTTTAATTGCTCCGCGTAACAGTCCCCAGGTAACAGTTTCCCGGATATATTCTTGTTCCTCCATTTTTTCTTCCAGATAAGTTATACGATCCGGAGGTCGGCCTCTCGAGGCTTTTGTCTGAAAATTTTTCCGTTCAGAAAAACATTGGTTTTCGATACGTCCAGGTATTTTGCAGTGATTGCAAAATAACTGGAATCTCTGCTGCAAAGGTTTTCTGTGATTTGGAGAATTGTTTATCGAAGTGTGTTTTTGTTTATTAAATCGGGAGTTAAGGGTTTCAACAGGATTTTTATTGAAGTTTGTGCGGATAGGTACTTGAGATTTAATCGTATTTCTTGATTGGAAAATTTTACTTCTTTCAGCTAACCAGGCTTCAGATTGTATTGCCATTTTTTATGCTTCTCTAATATCGCTAGGATTCTTACTTGAAACTCGGTCGGAAAATTCTTCTCTTAAATTCATGATGTATTTTTCAACAACTGTTCGCTCTTCATTTTTTATTCAAATTTCTCGTTCGTGTGTTAAAGGATTTTTCGATTGCACAGCATACAAAAGTTCGTGCATTCTTTGGTTGAATCTTCCGCTAAAATTCTGCGTACTTTCTCCAGCTTCTTGGATTACTTGTGAGAGTTTGGTGCGATGAATTTCCAGTGATCCAGTAGTTCCAAAGTTAGTTCTAAGAACTTTGAAAAGATCATCATAATCTTGAATTGATAAGAAATGAATAGATTTTTCCGCTTCTCCTTCGATTTTTTCTGCAATGATCCAGTCTAATAAAACTCCTGTATTTGTGCACTGCGATTCAATTCTTTTCACAAGAGTGATGAAGGGTTTGACTCCCATATCGTCTTGTCCATTGCATTTTTCAATTAATTTAACCGCGTCTCTCGCAGGGATATGTTCGCTTGTGGTGGATATTCTTTCATCTGACCTTTGTGAGAGCCTGTCTCTTGTAAGGATGGCTTCATTTGGGGTTGTGAATCTTTCGTTTGACAACTTTTGTAGAAGCCTAGAGTCAATTTGTTCTCTCTCTAACAACTGTGCTGATTTTACAAATAACGCATCATCGTTACCTACTCTAGATTCTTCATCGTTCTCCCTTTTGCTTTCGTACGAAGTAACCAACTTCAAATTTTTCGCTATAGAGTGAATTTCTTCTTTACGAGTATTTTTTGCTAGTTCCATGTTGGACATCCGATCTGATAATTTTTGTAGCATGCCAGTTATATCAGAATTAGTAACTACAAGGGGGGTATCTTCCGTCTGTGAAGGTGCGTTTTTCTGAATTCCGTCTACCATGGTTTTCTTCTTAATAGTGCATGTATGTGTTTAATAGTGTACCTAATTCATTGAGTTCCCTACTTATGTTAGCGGATGTCGGGTTTTGTGTCGCGCCGCGTTATCTAATCTCTTTATCATTCGGTACAATGATATACTCGCATAAGCGTATAGTCCGTGGCGAAGTCAGCCCTTTAGCCAGTGACTATTTTCTAATTTGAATTCACTATTTACAACGAATGTGCTACAATTTTGGCCCAATATTGTGAATGAATCTATGAAGGTATTTTAACGAAAGGTCTAGTCTCTCGTAGTCGACTAGCCTTACGAAGTTTTGGAGAGTCGTGACAGAAGAGATAGTGAAGATAGTGCGTCGCTGCTTCAGTGGATTTACTCGTTCTGGTCAGCCGTGGGTTTCAGAGTTCGTGAATTCTGCAATTCCAACTGTGCCAACTTGGTTGGGTGACGTCTCGCCTTTCAGTATAATTTTTCAAGACGAGGAATCACTGTAAGCCTACTTAGTTCAGCCTAGTACGTGTTTTCCTGATTTTAATTCCGTAGAAAGTTTCTTATTGATACTTTGTGAGAATGACGTATCAATCAAAAGTATCCTGGCATAGATCGCCAATTTATGCGACGGTCTGAATGAGAAGCCACTTTAATTTAATTTGTTCTGACACAGATTCGTAGTTCTGGTCAGTTAGTTTATTTTGATGAAACACAAGTAGACGCCGTAGCAGTCAGATAAGGAATGATGCCTTTGGGGCCGAGGCCCTGCCGGGTCGGTCCCTTGATAAAATAGTACTGTCTGGGGCCTGGGCCCCAGTGCCTGGGGGTGGGGGGCCCTATATCTAATTTTAATTTCTAACAGTTCCGGAAAATCAGGGCCCCCTTGAAAACTCTGGGCCCGGGGAGAACCTCCCCGTTTTCCCCCTATCGTGGGGCCTGGGTTTCGGCATTGCAATTTATATGGCAATGTGCTAAAATTTCGCTCTAAATTTTAACTAACAATATTTTGAATTCAATAACTTGAAATAAAATAATTCACATTCTTAAGATGGCTTGCAAACTCAAATTGCAATTGAATTTTTTATTATTTGATTTCAAAAGTACTTTATTTTTCAGTAATTTATTTCAAATTGTACAATTATCCATGTTTCGAAGTTATATAATATTTCATGTTGTTTTTCAATTGTTCGGCTTCCAAAATTGTTGAATTTTGATCTCTACGTATCAAATTTTGTTTATTTGAATGAAGTTTGATTTAAAAATTCTTATCTGGTAAATTTCCAAATTCGAGCTCGGATACTTATTTCTCGCACCCGGCTTGTTTGTGCAATTATTTTAATAGTTTTAATACTTCAGTTAAGCTTAAGCATAAGTATCTCCTTTGTACCCCAGACTTTCTATGAATCTTAACGCTTAATTTTTTACGTAGCTATAGGTAAAGAGTAAATTTTTGATATTATTTTATAATATTCCATTTCCACGATACTCCCGCTTCGCGCTTGATTTTCCACATATTCTCTGTAAGTTTACTACAGAAATTGGGTACGCCATACATTTGCAAGCCACCTAGATTCTATAATTCTCTATGATAAGTTTATTCACATTTTATTATAACCTTTAGGAAATTATTATTAGTTAGCAACGATTCCTCCTTTTGACTTTTTTCCTATCCCTCGTTGTTTGATTGAAAATTGGTATCTTCGATTCCATGAACATTTTCATTGAATGAATGCAAAACGACGCCCCTATAAAGAATGGTTAGAGGCAAATTCGGACTTGAAATTGAAATTTTCTATTTCTGCACAATATTTTTAATGACTGATTAGGAGCCGTCCATAAATAACGTAACACATTTTTGCAACTTTTTCACCCCTTCCCTCTCCGATGTAACTACATAGTCATAAAAAAGTTTTGGACCACCCCCCCCCCCTCCCCCTTAACCGCCTATGTTATGTAATTTTTCCAAATATTTTCAGCCATGTCTTATTATACAGGAAACTTAGTTATTAACTACCCAAAAGAGATGAATTACCAAATAATTAGAAATTATTAAAATTAAAACGAAGCAAGTTAAAACAATATGGAACATGGAATAAATGAACAGTACTCTCCTTAAAAATTATAACGTATGAAAATTGGAAATATGCGTGAATAGTGCTATTTACTACAGTAACCCGTAGATTTGGTTATGCATTTTTGTGGATTTGGCGACCAATTAAACGTAAATTAAAACAACCTCAACATTTTGAGTAACGATTGCGGTTATAATAAACAGTAATTAAATGCAATGAAACGAGGCTATACAATTTTCTCAAATCTTTTATCAAATCACTTAACTTTATATTTTGAACAATTTCGATTATTGAAACTCCTTATAGCATGTTTTAGATATATGTTTACATCTTGTTTAATCTGCTGTCAAATCTAGAATAGCAGATTGACAAAGTTAAGGTTTACACATTTCGTTTTCAAGGGTTTAGTTTCTATGGATGTATTTAGTATTTAGCCCTGTACAAACTTAATAAATACTGAATCATTTTTACACAGTAGCAATCAAAAAATCAAAATACAAATTTGGAAGTCTTTATAACATTACAATCTATTATTGTAATTACAAGGGTACTGAAAGAAGGGTTATTTGGAATTTTGCAAACGCCACCCCTTACAATTCGTCCTTTGTTGAAAAAATAATGCGATACAATTTTTTTTTAAAAAAAAAAATTGTTCAGAGGTTCCGCTAGGCCGTTTTAGGGCTAAAAAATTCGTACATTGCATTCCTAAAAAGCGTTTTCTATTTAGTGAGGCATAAGCCCTAAATTCATTCAGTATCATTAATGGTTTAAATGGTCACTAAACATTTTATTTCTTAGAATAATTTGCACATGATTTTTCTACAATATCAAAAGAATATTCGCCATAAAGAATCAATTAGAAATATTTATACCAAGTGACAAAAAAAGCTTGAATTTCTAATTATACCAAAAGTACGCATTTTTACAGTTTAAAGATTCCTATAGTTGTAAGAGATTTTTATTCCGCAGTTTGATGGGAAAAATAAATGAATAAGAGAGTAAGATAAATCAACTTCGAACTTTATTTTAGCACTGAAAATGAA
>CAKNXH010060750.1:448797-469096 GCA_932178445.1 Andricus quercusramuli
ACAGGGGCGTGCTACCCTTTTGGTCTCCCCCTATTCCTCGTGTTACATAGTACTTTAAAATGTATTTTTACTTATAATTTCATATCAAGGCTTATTTTCAACTATTGAAAGTTCAGTGAAGTCGATAAGAAAATCGATAAGTATAACTGACCAAAACGCAGAATTGTACCAAAATTGACCTTAGTTAACTAGCTCAAATCAGAGATTTCACAGCTTTTTCAGGTAAATGATAGGTACAAATTCATTCAAAAGTACCATAGGGATTGTTAAAGTATATCAAAAATCTGCCTACTGCGCGAGCACACTCTCATCGCGCGCGGCTCGCTTCGCTCGCAAGTTTGAGCTCGCTGAAGACACGCGTCTGTTGTTCTCACACTTCGCGCTTGATAATATATTTATTGTGAATGCTGTGAATCTGGTAATTTTCCTCGTATCGAAAAAAATCACGAGGATAAATTGTTCGTCTTTTTGATTACTACGAATAGCCATACATAGAATTCTTGTATCTGAAAGGAAAGTGGTCTCCAAAATTTTGAAAACGCTCTAAATTTTTGAATTTTTATCCAAAATGGCTGGCTAACAAACTTCGTGACACTAAAAGAGTATACCAAAGGCCAATCCAATCTGTCAATACTTTCTAAAGTTATCGTGCTGACAGACTAGAAAGTTACTAATATTTGTTTGTTTTATAAAATGTAGGAGTTATTACTCAATACATGAAATATACTTTCCAGGGGTGGAAGAATTCTGTAGCCTTAAGTTTGTATTTAAAAAAATTCAAAACTAAAATAATTAATTATTTGATTAATTTTCACCAAAAGGAAGAAATTTAAGGGGTAACGTTTTCCAAATTTAAGAGCACACAATTTTTGGGGCACACGAGTAATGATTAAACTTGAACGATATGCTATAATTGTGGATTCACGCATTTTGTATAAGTTTTATTTGTCAACAATATTACGTGGCAGTATCGACCCCCCCCCCCCCGCCCCCACCCGAAAAATGCTCCAGCTTCAGACTTTAGAAAACGTGAAAATTCTTTGAAAAACTAAGATGTGAAGTCTCGGATAAATCCAATAATTTCTCTTTCATAAATTATGTGGTAAGATAAAAGTCCCAGTAATCGTGACCATAAGAGATTTCATCGACTTCAAATATTTAGAAATTGTTTTTGTAAGATTATTTGAAAAATGATTGGTACTGATTGAAGCATTACACATCCTATGATATTATAAAAATTGTTCTTATATTATATTTAATATTACTTCTTATTTATAAACAAGTAAAAGTCAAAAAGCACCGATGTCCCAGTTATCGTGATTTCCAAATCTGTCATGTCTAGTAATCGTGAGTCGTTGTCCCAGTCTTCGTGAAAAAGGTTAAGCTTTCTTGAAATCAGTTTTTAGCAATTTGGAGGTGTATTTTAAGTGTGTTTTTGTTTTTTTACTATACTTTAATGAAATGAAAGATGTATTGTTAATTTTATATTGATTGAGACCTCTGTGATGAAAGCCGTCGAAACAACCTCAAAATCGAATCTTCTGATAGTTCTAATAAGTCTGATGGACTCTATGAAAATTAATCATAATGAAAATGAATTTTCTTTTAAAATGTTTAGTTTTTATTTCAGTTAAAAATATTATCGAACAAAATTAATATTTTATTTATAAGAAATAAAGTGGTCACAAAAATAAGTCGAGATAAATATTTATTAGAATTTTTATCACGATAAGTAATAACGACAATGCTGAAATTCTTTTATAATACTGAATATCATAATTAAAAATCATTAACATTTTAAGTAACTAGATGTAGCACACGAAATTTGATCAAATGCAGTGACTAAAAAAATGAGGTTATTTTCTGTTTACGTTGTCACAATATTAAAACTATCAATAATTATATATCTATTACACATTTTTCTTTACATAATGCAGTATATAGATTAATGTTATCTGATGAAAAATTACTCAATAAATATTAACATCACCGAAGAATGATAATTAACTCAAAAATTTATAATGAAATCTCTAAACTCATTCAAATATTTTACATAACCTTTTTTCAGTTTTAAGCACTAATTTATATTACGATTACTACTCACAGTAATAAGTCAGTTCTCCGGTTTCATTTCATACCTTTTTGAAATTAATTAAATTATTATTTGTAACGGAATATGGAAATAAAATTTTGACAGAGTCGTCCTAGTCTTCGTGACAGGTCACGATTACTCGAGCAACTATGCTTTTGAAATGTCCCTATAATCGTGACCGATATTTCTTGAACGAGAAGGTACTAAATTAAGATTTTACTTTATTTTATGAAACAAAAATTATTTTTTATTACAAAAAAATTATTTTCGTCCCGATAAACTGATTTCTTGACATAGTAAAAGCTTAAGTAAAGAGACGCCTTTCCTAACCAAAATGTTAAGCTATTTTCCACGTTTCGTGATTCATCGCCACCGGCAATACAAATGAATTTTGTTTACCCATGTGTACTATTTGTATAAAAAAACTAGTTCGGTTTCCACAACAAGCATTGTTCAACCTGACTTAATTCTGGCGTTTACACCTCAATACTCACGATTAATGGGACCGTCCCGATTACTGGGACATTTACCTTACTGAATTAATGAAGAACTGACATGAGGCAACCCTTACGAAAAGATATGACGGGAAAAAAATGACAGGTGTGTCATTTTTTCCCTGTCATTTTTTTCTGTAATTTTTTCGCGACCACAAGAAAATGACAGGGAAACGACAGGCAAAATAACAGGCAAAACGACAGCCGAAAATGACTGGCCCTAATTGCCCATAATTGCTAATAATATTGTGTAACATTATAAATGATCGACGACTAGCAGACTTATTCGTAAACCATTTGAACTTTCCTGTAAAGCTTAAAAAATCATTAGCAAAAGAATTCCGAATTATCTTCAAACACATAAATAATTGTGGAATGTGTTCGATTTGCCATTTTAATGCCTTCTTATCCTTACAAAGTCCTAAACTTAAGTACCACGGGCAAAAATTTCAGATTATTTTCAACTTCCACGTCCCTCAAGAAGTTCAATGCGTGCTCCTAATTCCATGATCCAAAAAAGAATGGTCTTGCCACGCGCATCTAAAAAAAAGTGAACCACTCAAAAGGGTCCGTAGGTTGGGCGTGGCGGAGCCATTCTTTGTTGGATCATGGAATTGGAGCACGCAGTCAACTTGTTAACGGAATGAAGAAAGTTGAAAATAGTCTGAAATGTTTGCCCGTGGTACTTAAGTTTAGCACTTCGTGAGGATAAGGAGTCTTTAAAATGGCAAATCGAACACATTCATCCTGCTAATTGACTTGTTTTTGTATGAAAATTCTTTAAAATAATAAGAAGCGAATATTGAGAACGCTACCACTATATTTTTAAACCTGAAAACATGATTTAACTTTTTTCTTTCGCGACTTCAAAATTGTAAAAAAATTCAAATTTTTCATCATTAAAAGTTGCAAAGATTCTGTAAATTAAGCAAGAAAAGATATGGAAAAGAAGTTTTTTTCAATTTCAAATAAGTGTTCCATTAACCAAATCCATGAAAATACATTTTGTCTGATATTTCAGAAAATTCTAACTTCATAAAATATGTTTTTTTTCCCCCTAAAATATGATTATATATTATTATTTGTTATTGAAAACTGTATACATAAGAATTGATAATAATTTTTGAAGAGGTAGAACACGTTGTATTCATAGTGAAATTATATGTACCATTAAGCCATTTCCCTTTCGGGGTAGGCGTGACTCGCTCGGTTGGAAAATAGTAATGTGGGGAAGGAGGTATAAATTATTTTAGATTGATCTAGAATTTTCGTGTTATTTATTTAAATAACACGTTCATTCCGCAACACTGCTCCGACCTAGGTTGCTGATCAATCTCTCTAGCGTTCACCCCAAGTGAAGAGCCTCACAAGGTTGTTATGTGAGGTTCTCCACTCGGGCCCATTAGTATCCAAGGTCTTTTGTTTCAGGCGTAATTCACTCTACTCACATTCTTTTTATAAACTATTTGTCGCCACACTTTTCTGTCCTGGCATACTTCTCTAGCTCCCTTTACGTCCATGCATTTTTTCATGTGAGCTCTCATATTTCTATGGGTTCTTATCTCTCTTCGGATTAACGTCTCATTCACACATTCTAACAATTCTTTCCGCGGTCTGCCTCTGGGCATACTGCCATTTACTTTATCTTCATACACTTGTTTCGTTAGACGTTCATCTTTCATTCTTTCAACATGTCCGAACCATCTTAACTGATTTCTTTCCCATGTGCCAACTATTTTCTCTTTTGCACCACATTATTTGAGGATTATTTTGTTTTTCACATTGTCCATCAGTGTTTTCCCGCAAATAGTGTGCAGAGGTTTCATGCCCATCGCGTTACTTTCACTCTTCTCCTTTTCTTGACAGTTTCATGTCTCGCTACCGTGTAGCACAGTCGGTACACATATAGAATTATGTATTTCCATTTCAGGTTTTTTTGAAATATTTTTACGACTGAGAATGGACCCTGCTCTACCGATAACCTTCTGATCCTCGTTTATGCACCTATCTAACTCCCCATCTATCTCCCCGTCACTAGTGAATAGGCTACCTAGATATATGTACTTATCAACTTGTTCTAATCTCTCATCATTTAGGAAAATGTTGCACATTGTTTTCTCACCTTTTCCTTCAAACACTATGATTTTTGTTTTATCTACGTTAATTTTAGACCCATGTTCTTCATGCTTGTAGTTAGTCTGCTCAACATTCTCTGCAAGTCTTCGATTGATTCTACTATGAAAACCTTGTCATCTGCGAAAGCTAACCGACGGCGACGTCATAAAGACTTGTCCATAAATATGATAAATAGCCATGAGGACATAATTGGATTAATGAAAGTTACGTAACAATAATTTAAACATTTTTTCCGTCAATCAAAATATATGTTTTCTAATAGAATCCAAATATAGTTTCATTTCGTGAATCACTAATAATATAACCACCAATACTCACCTCTAATACTCATTGCTAATTCTCACCTCTAATACTCACCACTACTACTCATCCCCAATACTCATCACGAATAATACTCACGGACATTGACTTTGCGGAATTAGTATATATGTAGTATAATATAATACACTGGAAACTGGAATGAAGAACGGTTTCGGGCATGGCCTGCACTCGCGTGGATCGTAAGTCCAGGGAAGCCAGACGTAAACAGTCAGGGCCGTGTGGCTGCTGCTGTTCGTTGCGCATGGCTGAGCAAGCATCTCTTGACCCCGCGGGCCTTCCCTCACCAACAAACTGCGGGGCTATCATTTCTGCGAATATCATCAATCCAAAGTTTCCAATTCCAGGTTCCAGTGTACTCATTTAAGTTCTGGTTGAGAAACGATTTTTTCAATATTCAATTTTCGTAAGGGCACTAATTGCCGCCATCTATTGAATGTTGGACTTAATCGCAGTTTTGTCTGCCCAGCACAAAATAAAATCTTATATTGCAGTAGTTATCCTGTATTCACTCGTTTAATACATTTTAGTAAGGGAAAACTCCCAAAAAATGTTTCATTTTTAATGGTGTGGGTGCAATTTCACAGGGATCTGAAAACTTCCTTCTGCTGAGTGTCGTTTACTGGGTTTGAAGGTACGATAGGAATATTACAAATATATTACATCTATTTGAGTTTGAGAATAATATTTATTTAATTATATTGCCAAACATAATAAAATAACCTTTGAAAGTACTGGAAGATAAGAAATACCTTTTCTTCTAACTTTGACATGGCTTTAAAATTAACGACATCACTCATTTTTACAGTACCAACATGTCCTTCTGTAGGTGGCAACAAAAAGTATTATTTAATGAATATACATTCACTAGTTCTGTACTGAATAAATATTGAAGGACAACTTAAACGGCTAATAGAAGATTTACGCATGTACAAAGTATCCTATATTTGAAAGTTGGTCTGAGTTCGTGTGTTTACTTAATTTTCAATTCTATCCGGTTCTACTTTGCGATCATAATCTACCATAAGACATTTACATTTCAAAATGTTTGAAAATTTCCAAATTTTGAGTACCGTTTATTTTTCAATTAAAGCTTTTGGCATTTCGGAAAAATTGTGTGTATGGATTTTTTATAATAAATTTTGTTAATTTTTTCTTTAACAACCCACTTTACATTTTTGTTTAACTTTTCAGAAGTAACATTTTTTTTATTTTCAGATTTATCAAAAAAGGTTTTATATCTGTGCTGAAACTATCTGTAAATAATTTCCAGTCGCTAAGAATTATTAAAAAATTGTTTATTACGTTATGAACAAATAATTCATCAAAAGTTCTTTTCCGGAACGGGAATGTTTATTTCATTGAAATCCAGAATTTTTGCATGGAATGTGTGAGAAATAAAAGTTTTATTACTGTTACTTGAACGAAGATGATATTTGGCGATTTCAAAAAGAAAATTCACAGTTTGGCGAGTTATCAACGAATTTTTTTTACATAATTATCTAAGAATATCTTTCCGATTTCTTTTTTCTATGATGCTTTCACAATCATTATTAATTATATAAACAATTTTCATAAAGAAATTCAGAGTTTGGCAATTTTTTAGCTTACATAAAAACACACATGCAGCTATAACCTTTTTAATAATAAGCACAACTTTTCTATCCGAACTATAATATTAAAATCAAAACAGTTTGAACATTTAAAACAAATTCATTTTTATAAGAAATTATATGCACAATATACCTAATAAGAATTAAAAAAACCAGTACAAAGTTTAATAATGGTAAAAACTTTTCTCTTCATTAATGTCAGTCTTTTTTTTTTGTTAACTGCTTCCAGTATTCTAATAATCTCTTCAATAAAATGATATTGTGCTTTTTTAAGATTTTCTTAAATAATTTTTCACATGCAATATATTTTTCCACAATTTTAACTGTATTGTAATATTAAAACATTTTAATGAATTCATTCTGTGTTTTTTTTCTCCAATTTTTTCAATTTAGGTAGCTTTCAAGCAAGTTAAAAAAAATCACAAATTCAATTACAAGTTAAAACTTTATTTATTATAATTATAAATAGTGGAAAATTATGACTATTTACCAATTCGTTTCATTTTTATTTTAGTTACACTTTCGACGTCTTTGACTTTTTTCAAATTTAAACCGTCTTTGAAATCTCAAGCAATTCAAAATGATTTCATTTTGCGCTAATTATTTTTAAAGAAAAAATTACAATTTTAATTAATATTTTGGCTCATTTATTAATATTCATTTTTTAAATTATATAGCCTCAAATTCATGAATATTTAGAAATTCATTTTTTTTATTTTGGTTAAATTTTCGACGACTATGACTTGTTTCAAATTCAAACTATTTTTGAAATATTACGCAATTGAAAATATGATATCATTCAGGGCTAATTATTTTTAAAGACAAAATTACAATTTTAATTAATATTTTGGCTCATTTCTTAATGTTTCTTTTTAAAATTATACAGCTTTACTTTTTTCAAAAAGAATTTTTTTTATTAGAATAATAAACAATACAAACTATGAACATTTAGAAATTTGTTAAACTTTGCTTTCATTTACATTTTCAAAGACAATTACATCCCTCGAATTTTAACTAAGAATAAAAAATTATGAACGTTTATTATTTTATTTTATTTAACTTTCTGTTACATTTTCGAAGAATATAACGTCCTTATAATTGTCACTATTATTGCAATCTTAAACAATTGAAAGTATGAATTCATCTGTGCTATTTTTATTACAAAACATTAAAATTTTAATTATTTTTGGAATTTGAAGAAGTTTAGAAAATCTTAAAAATGTGTTTATCCTTGGCTCATTTATCTTTGAAGAAAACGGAGTCAACTAAGAATATCTTTCCGGTGACTTTTTTCTATGCTTGATACATTCCCAAGCATTATTTATTATTTAACCAATTTTCATAAACAAATTCAGAGTTTGGCCATTTTTCCACAAATTGAGTTTTTTGTATTTTTCAACAAATAGGCTAAATTTTTTTACAGACTTAACCAAGAATATCTTTCCGATGACTTTTTTTATCATGCTTCGCAAATTGACAAGAATTACTAATTTTTTAAATAATTTTCCTGAACAAATTAAGATTTTGGTCTTTTTCAACGAATAGGATCGATGAGTTTAGGGTATCAAGAAAGAAATGTATTTCCAATAACTCTTAACTACAACACTTTGCAAACATGTAATAATTATTAACTATTTTAACAATTTTCATAAGCATATTCAGAGTTTGGCTATTTTTCAAGGAATAGGTACAGTTTGTTTACAAAGTCAACTACGAATGTCTCTCTGATGACACTTTTCTATGTTGCTTCGTAAATTCATAATAGTTATTGATAATTCAAACAATTTTGATTGAAAAATTAAGAGTTTGGCTATTTCGCAACGCATAGGCTCAAATTTTTACAGAATTAAGTAAGAATATCTTTCAGATTACCTTTTTCTATGATGCTAAGAAAATTCTTTCTGATGACAATTTTCTATGCTGCTTATGTACATTCACAAGAATGACTGATTATTTAAACAATTTCTATAAACGAATAAGCTAAATTTGTCCACGGAATCAACTAAAAATGTATTTCTGATGACTCTTTTCGATGTTGCTTAGTAAATTTACAAGAATTAATAATGATTAAAAAAAATTTCATTTTAAAACAATTAAGTTTGGTTATTTTTTACAAATATGCTACATTTTTTTACAGAATCAACTAAGAATATCATTCCGATGACTTTTTTGTATGATGTTGCTCAAATTTCCAAGAATTATTAATTATTTCAACAATTTTCATAAAAAAATGATGAGCTTGGCCATTTTTCAACGAATAGGATAAATTAGTTTAGGGTATCAAGAAAGAATGTAATTTCAATAACAATTTTCTACAATACTTTGCAAATATACAATAATTATATTATTTATTATTTCAACAATTTACATCAAAATATTCAGTTTGGCTATTCTTCAAAGAATAGGCACAATTTGTTCACGCTGTCAACTAAGAATATCTTTCCAATGAATCTTTTCTATGTTGCTTTGTAAATTTACAAAATAATTGTTAACAATTGAAATAATTTCCATACAAAATTCAGAATTAGGCTATTTTTCTACGAATAGGCTCAATTTTTTGCAAATTAACTGAGAATATCTTTCCGATTACTTTTTCTATGATGCTTTGCAAATTTATAATAATAGAATTATTAATTATTTCAACAAATTAGAAGTTCGGCCATTTTCCAATGAATGGGCTCAATTTGTTTACGGGATCAGCCAGAATAGATTTCCAACAACTCTTTTATATGGTACTTTGCAAATTTACAATAATTATTGATTGAATATTGTATGGAACAATAATTATTGATTGAATTGAATGATTATTCAAACAATTTTTACAAACATATTCAGAGTTTGGCTATTTTTCAAGGAGTAGACTCAATTTTAACAGAATTAAATAATAATATATTTCCGATTACTTTTTTCTATATTGCTCTGCTTTACAAGATTTATTAATTATTTAAACAATTTTCATTAAAAAATTAAGAGTTGGGCTATTTCTGAAAAAACAGATTCAATTTGTTTCCAGAATCAACAAAGAATGTACACTGAGAGACTTTTTGTTAGAATAAATTATAAAAATGAATGAGAATTTAGTATAATATCGTTCCAAAATAGGGAAAACAGGGTTTGCGTATCAAAAATTAATATAGTGGCTTTCAGCCGGCAAAATTAATATTTTTGTTTGAACAAATGGAAAGGATGTTGCATTAACTCTTATATAACATACATAATCGCACGCTTAATCGCTATGAAAAATCGGAATCGCTGCGGCGAGATTCGAACCTAACTTACCCAAAGCACTAACGCATTTTATCCCTAATAACTAAACCCCACGGCTAACTTATATTATGGAATATTTGGCAAAAATCTCGGCATGGCGGCGTCGCTTTACAATTCAGGGCAGAATAAAAAATATCTGGGCCCTGTTTCACGAGTGATTTGTTGCTTCAAAATTTTTGCTAATAGATAGGTTAAACATTTTATCACTTTCAATGATTAAATTGATTTTTTATAAAATACATTTTTTTTAAGGAACTGATAATATTCTTGTATGAATAACATTATCCAATTTGATATCTCAGTAACTCATTATAATAAACCTGAGTGTATTTAGATGTAATATTTTATAAATTGTACTCATTAAATTAAATCTTATTATCTTAGTGTATAAATTTCGAGAGAAAAAATTCCTAATGATTTGAATCCCGTAGTAAATGAACTAATTGAAAATAGAAAGAGTTCACTTTTATTTAAAATGTTATGAAACATAACCTTCCGGTATACATGTGATAAAAGCGCCTTTTTCACTACAACCAAGCATCTTTTGACAGAACTAAGGAGACAGATATAAATAATGTGTACAATATTAAGTAATAATATAAAAAAATATATTTTTTCTGATAGTTAAAAGCATGTAATAAAAAATTGTTGACTATTTTAAAAAAGAAGTTGTTCGGCTCTGCACAATCGAGCTCGATCGGAAAACGGCGGAAATACTCGAGGAGCATTCTCAAACGAAACTATATGAAAAATCAAGAATAAGGATTTCATAGATTGTCATGCGTCTTAGGTTGCTGTCAACTTCATATTGATAATATTAATTTCTAAAATACGTTTTCGAGATTATGATATTCACTATTTTTCTTATTCAAATTATTTTTCGAAAACTCAGTAAAAAGAATATCACTTTTTCATAGTGTTAATTCTTGAAATGGAGATTCATAATATTTCGTATTTAGAATACTACTTTGTCGTCTTCGTGTTTTAAATACTCATATGATAATATTAAACTTCGGTACTGTAATACGAATAACTGTAATAAAACCTCGGTTTTCCCCATTTTGGTACGATATTATACCAAATTCTAATTCATTTTTTTCATTTATTCTAACAAAAGGTCTCTCAGTGTATTTCCAATAACTGTTTTTACGACACTTTGCACATTTACAATAATTATTAATTATTTTAACAGTTCTCATAAACATATTCAGGGTTTGGGTATTTTTCAAGGAATAGGCACAATTTGTTCATGGACGCGCCTAAGAATATCTTTCGGATGACTCTTTTCTATTTTGCTTTATAAATTTACAAGAATTATTAATTATTTAAACAATTTCGATTAAAAAATGTAGAATTTGGCTATTTTCCAACGAATAGGCTCAATTGTTTACAGAATTAGGTATGAATGTCTTTCCGATGACTTTTTTTGTATAATGCTCTGCAAATTTCAAAGAATTAATTATTATCTGAACAATGTTGATGAACAAATTAAGAGTTTGACCATTTTTCAATTAATAGGCTCAATTTGTTTACGGAATCAATAAAAAGTGTTTTTCAAATAACTCTTTCGTATGTGTGATGCTTTGAAAATTTACAATAATTATTAATTATTTAGACAATGTTTATTAACATATCCAAAGCTTGGCTATTTTTCAAGGAATAGGCACAATTTGTTTCCGCAGTCAACTAAGTATGTGTTTCCGAAGACTCTTTTTCTTGGTTGGTTCATAAATTCAGATTTTGGCTATTTTCAACAAACAGGCTAATTTTTTCACAGAATTAACCAAGAATATATTTCTGATTAAATTTTATTATGTTGCTATGAAAAGTCTTTCTGGTGACTCTTTTATATGTTTCTTTGTAAATTTACAAGCATTAATAATTATTTGAACCATTTTCATTTAAAAATTTAGAATTTGGCTAGTCTAGTTTCTCGAGCGGAAAATGGAGGTGATTTTTCGGGACTCATAAAAAAACCATGGTGTCAAATATTTTACAATTTTGAGGATATATTCAGGTACTATTGACAAGTTAATACACAAAATTTCATGAAAAAATATCGAATGTAAGCCGAGTTATACACTCCGATGTCGAGTCATCCAAAAATAAAGTTGTAAATCGGCTGCAGTTGTAGAGGTCTTCAGAATGCCAGTATCTGAAATTTTTTTCACGTTAAACTAGATGACTTTCCCCATACCATGAACTAGGATCTTTTGAAAATATTGAAAATTAAAAAAATGGCAGCGTTTTGAAAAAAAAATTCAAATTTTCACCAGAAAACGCTCGTTTTTCGCTGGGAAAATTTATATTTTTTTAAATATCGAAAAGATCCTAGTTCATGGTATTTAAAAACATGTTACGAATATTCGTGCAAAAATTCGTTAATTTTTCTTTGAGCTACAGTTGCAGCCGTTTTTGAAAATGCAGTTTTGAGAAAAACGATTTTAAAGTTTTGACAACTGATTTTTGGTTATAAAATTTAATTTTTCATATTCTCATAGCTTTTGGAACCCTTAACAAATAGACTACATTCTTTACAAAAGTAACTAAGGATATCATTCTGATGACTTTTTTATATGATGCTTTCCAAATTTTCAAGAATTATAAATTATTTAAACAATTTTCATAAAATCAAGAACTTGGCTAATTGTCAACGAATAGGATCAATTAGTTTAGTGAATTGCGATTTCTACGATACTTTGCAAATATACAATAATGATTAATTATTTAAGCATTATTCATACACAAATTCAGAGTTTAGCTATTTGTCAACGAACAGGCTACATTTTTTTTACAGACTTAACTAAGAATATCTTACGATGACATTTTTCTGTGATACTTTGTGAATTCCCAAGTATTATTGATTATTTAAACAATTTTTATAAACAAATTGAGAGTTAAGCTGTTTTAAAACTAATAGGCTCAATTTGGTTACGGAAGCAAGAAAGTACGCATTTCCAATCAGATTTTCCTAAATTACTTTGCACATTTGCAATAATTATTATTTATTTATACAATTTTCAAGAACATATTCAGAGTTCGGATATTTTTCAAGGAAAAGATACAACTTATTTACTCAGTCAACTAACGGTGTCTTTCTGATGACTCTATTCTATGTTGCTTTGCAAATTTAAAAGAATTATTAATTAGTTAAACAATTTACATAAACAAATTCAGAGTTGAGTTATTTATCAACGAATAGGCTACATTTTATACAGAATCAACTAAGGATATCTTTCCGATCACTTTTTCCTGTGATACTTTGAAATTCCCAAGTATTATTAATTATTTGAACAATTTTTATCAGCAAATCGGAGGCAACTAAGAATGTCTTTTCGAGGACTATTTGACTATTTCCTACGATACTTCGCAAATTTATAATAATTATTAATCATTTAAACAATTTTCCTAAACATATTCAGAGTTTGTCTATTTTCGAAGGAATAGGCTCAATTTTTTACGGAAGCAACAAAGTATGTATTTCAAGTAAGAATATCGTACATTACTTTGCACATTCATCATAATTATTCATTATTTAAATATTTTTCATAAACATATTGAGAGCTTGGGTTTTTTTCAAGGAATAGACACAATTTGTTCATGGAGCCAAATTAGATTGACTTTCCGATGATCTTTTCTATGGTATCTTGTAAATTCACAAGAATTATTAATTATTATTATTAATAATGGGTTAAACAACTTTCATAGAAAAATCAGAATTTCGATACTTTTCAACGAATAGGGTGAATTTCTTACAGAACTAACTAAGAATATCTTTGCCATGACTTGTTTCTATTATGCTCTTCAAATTTCCAAGATTTATTAATTATTCAGAATATTTTCATGAGCAAATTAAGAGTTTGGCAACTTGTCGAAGAAGCCCTCCCGTCAAACCTCCTGCTCGGCATTAATCAAAACCGAGGTTAAAACGCAGCGAATAAACAACTCGGTCGTATACGTCGCAGATGGTCATCCATCCGAGTGCTATGCGCGCTCGAAATGGCTTGACGTCTAGGCTTTTCTCTAGTCGAGATCATTTACTGTGTATTTCTATGAAAATTTGTACACGCCTACATTTTATAGGTTTTTTTTCAAAGTTGCTTGAAAATGTTTAGAGTTGCACAATTATTTATTCTGTATCGTGAGGGTATCCATGCAAAGCCGTGTACAAATTAAAATTATTGATGTGAAAATTAATTTCATGATATTTTATTGAAATTCACTTCCAAATAAAAAAAGTACATGTAAATAAATTCGTCGTGTGCGGAGCGCGCGTATGAGGCTCTAGTCTATTTTAAATCTCCAATTAAAGCATTTTTAATGCACAGTGTCGTTCACTACAAGGATGTCGGCAATACTCCTATTTACGCGAATTCTAAAAGGTATATACATTTTTACATTCATTAAATTGAGAAAATTACAGAAATTTCGAAAATGCATTGAGAGGGGGAAAAATGCTAACTTTGCGATCTTTTCTCTTCTTTTTAATACTAATACTAACACTCTCGCCAAGTTTTCATCCCCTCCCTTCCTTTTGATATATTCTCCAAATTCGTGTAATTTTTTCCATCTCATAAATTTAATCATCTAGATATCTTTGAAAATTACTCGGCAAACTTCGATTTCATAAACTATATTGATTTTCCTGACAAGTTTTTCATTGGCGGAATTATTTTATGGAAGATGTTTCCGGTTAAATTCCCCTTCACTTTATTAAAAATGTTGTTTTTAAAAAAACGGTTAATAAAAGTGAATTACTAAATAACACAGGCCGACGAAAATTAACTTTTCTTTCGTACTTAATGACTGCACCAGATGACTTCGAAGGATTTTGATATCCTAGAAACGAATCCGTTGTCCAAATTTTTCCTATACGTCAGGATTTCCTGCTATTCTAACCTAAAAATGAAAAAATTGACATATACAGTCATATTTAAAACATTATAATAAGATAGCGATTGTTTTAAACTGCTTAAGCCATTGTTTAATTTTTTTTAAAGCTCCATCGATTTTGTCAAAAATGGGAACTTTTCTACATTATGTTCAACACTATTGTATTTAATGTATATAATATTTATTTCTGTGCCTCAAGCTGGTAGTGCTTATTAAGATATTGCAAAATAATTTAAACAATTTATTTTTCATGATTACTTCAATATTTGCTCCTTATTTTGCACTCATTTTTATTCTCAGCTACCCTGAAAAATCTATCATTTCAATAAATTTATATTATCATAATTCATAATATGCATTGGTATTGAAACATACGTATTTTCATTGTATATATGTTATTAACATTTTATTGCAACTTGGGTTGTTTTTCCATAAATTCAATTTGATTATATCCAAAGTTATTTTTTATGATTCAAACAAAAACTACGCGTCCAATCGAAAAATTATTAATGGAAAATTTGCAGCTCATTTTTGGGTGAGCAACTTTTGTCCATTCATTTTCATCATAGCTTGTGTCGTTTGTCCAAAAATTGTATTTTTTAATTTTTTTTCACAATTAAAACAACAACTACGCGTTTCATCAAAAAATAATTGATAGCAAATTTAAAATCCTTTTTGGGTGTACAACTGTTGTCACTTAATTTTTTTCGTGCTTTTCGTCGTTTTTCTACAAATTTAATTATTTTATTTTTCACGATTAGAACGGAAGCTACGCATCCTTTCAAAAAATTATTATTGACCACCGAGGTAGGTGGTGCCGCCCCGGGTGCCAACCCATGCTATACGCCACCACTGAGTATATGAAATACCAGAAAGTACGCTTGAACGGCGATGAACTTTATTTGATGCGGGCGGAACTCGCCGGCGCACGGTGGGAGGAGAATGGGTTGTCGCGTTTAAAAACCCGCCTACAACGCATTTCGCAACCAAATCGGACAAACCAAAGTGCAAAATACTCGGAGAGAGTTCTACTTTAGCGCATTACTGCCACAAAGTTGCAAAATTGCTATTCCAACCTCCAAATTTCACACCAAAATTGCGAAAAAATTCTCCATCAAAACTTGTTGTACAACAAAGTCAATAACTGAAAAATCGATCCATTCGATCATCAATTATGTACCTGAATAGACTGATTCATGTAGAACTTCTAACCTATATCCCCATAGTTCGATTACACTCAGAGAAAAGATTGAGTTGATTCAACAAAACAGTTTGTTCAACCTGATTTGTTTGTTGAAACTAAAGTTTGGTCAGCGCAAATAAACCTTTGGTTATTTTTAAGAAACATAACGAATTAATTCGGTTAATTCAAAGTAATTATTTAGTTGAGCATGTTTAGTTGATTCAAACAAATAAATGTGTTGAGCAGAATATATTATTTATTAGAAAATGATTTGGTTAAAGTAACGAAATAATTTGGTTAATTCTACCAAATACTTCCATTAGCTACACTAAACATACCGAAACAGATGATGTCAGCCCACGCCGGTGACCAGTTTACGTGTCGAAAAGTTTCTCGTCGTGCGTCGTGTCGCGAATTAATAAAAAAATTATTGATACGAACGACAATAACAATGTGAGTGACTAAAAAACTGGGATCTGAAAAAGTGTAAAAAACATTTTGAACGTAACTTAAACGTTTAGTTCGCAGGGTTCACACCGGTGCAGGCAATCTAACCTCAAAATTGTTAAGTGATGAAAAAACCTCACACAGATGTATGGAATAAAGCCTTTCTGTCAAATTTGGCGACAGTTCGATTTTCTAATGCTGCAAGTGATGCTTATAAAAAGTTGTTTATTAAAAGCTTTTGCCCTAGAATACAATTTCTTGAAGTGGCAAGATCTAGATACATTCTGACTGAACGAAACAACCAAAATATTTGTTTGGAACGACCAAAATATTTTGCTGGATTAACCAAAATATTTATTACAATCAAACAAAATTTATTGACCAAAAAGTTTGGTTGAATCAACCAAGCATTTGATTGACCGTATAGCAATGTATTTATTTGTTTGATCTAACCAAATTTGTGTTGAATCAACCAAACTTTTTTCTGAGTTTAACATAACTTAGGTACATAAATTCTGGTACGTAATTGATGATTAAATGCATCGATTATTTAGCTATTGACTTTGGTGTACAGCAAGTTTTGATAGAGAATTTTTTCGCAATATTTGTGTAAAATTTTGAGGTTAGAACAGCAATTTTGCAACTTTGTGTAAGTGATGCGCTAAAGTAAAACCCTTTCCGAGTATTTTGCACTTTGGCTTGTCTGATTTGCTTGCGAAATGCGTTGTAGGCGGATTTTTGAACGCGACAACCTATTCTCCTCCCACTGTGCGGCGTGTGTGCGCGAGCGCGATGCGCGAAGAAACGTTTGTTTTTACAGAGAAACACGAATTGTGAAGCTATGCGAAAAATAATGTAATTTTTCAATACAGTGAACACTCGTTGACGCGAAACAGAAATTACTGAAAATTTGCGAGTTCGAATAAAAAAACTAGTGCTATAGGGGCAATAACAGTGCATAATAGGCTCTGAATATTCCTGCCAAGACCGCAAAGTTTCTGCATGTGACAATCCGAGTGTAAACGAAGGTTCACTATAGAATTCTTTCAGCAAAAATGATATGGACTATTTTATCGCCTGAATTGATGATATGATAATTGCAGAACGCAATTTTCTATTTCGATTATGTTATCTCTGTTATAGCGTTGCACGTCATCTCGGTCGACAGACTGTCCGTCGTGAGTTTACTGAATCCCCGCATTATACATCTGACTTTACGAACAAAACATGAGGGACTTTTTTTCCACACATCGAGCTGACATTGCAATTTCCGACTGATGCTGACTTTCCGTACTTGCGTTCTTCTTTTGATCACACCTTAAACTCCGTCAATATATATGCGGACTTTAAGATTCACTTTTTACGGTGTATATTGTAAAATGTATTGTAATTGTGATAAAATCGATTCCATAGTGTAAGCTTCAGGTCGACGAAATTACTGAAAATATTTCGTTTTTCATGTTTTCTGAATCTGCTAAGTTATTACTTACAAAAGATTATTAGTATGTACAGAAGTTAGTTTTTAGTGATTTTTTGTTAATTCCTATTGGAATTTATATGATTTTTCGGCCAATAATCTCATTTCTTAGAAATGGCGTATGTTTATTAGTAATAAACATAAGAAATTCTTGAGAAATGGGATTATTGGCAAAAAAATCATATAAATTCCCATGAAATCAACAAAAAATCACTAAAAATTAACCTCTGTACATACTAACAATCTTTTATAAGTCAATTTAGCAGATTCAGAAAATATGAAAAAAACTTAATATTTTTGTATGCTCCTTACTAATAAACATATAAAAAGACATATTCCAAAGTGAAAACGCTGCTTAGAATTGTAAAGCTCTAAGCCAAAAAATTAAGTTCTTGACCTGAAATACCGGAAAAAACGTGTGGAAGATTGGTTTTCTGCACTCTGTCTTGAGTATTCCGGAATTTTAATAAGTGTCAAACAAAAATTTTTATTCGTTAATAATCAACTAAGTCAATTCTCAAGCATAATACCAAAGCGTAAATCTGTATGTATATTGTAGGGCAGGGACAGCTTATCTAATAGGCTAATGTAGGCCATATAGCCTAGGTGCGGCATTTAGTCAAGTGCAATGTAAATCATGTGTTTCAATGGAATTGTAAGGATTACGGTTTGAATGAGTACTCCTTAAAATTATTTAATTTTGTACAAATAAAGAAAGGTTATGCAAATTTACCTTTCCAAAAATACTTGGATATCAAACACATTTGTTTCACATATTTCTAGTCCTTTCTAATCTTATCTCCTAAGTCCGGTATTGAGTCTCATAGAACATGAGTCAGGGGGCTTATGCGGATGCGACACTAAGCGGAATATGTTCACGCCTAATAGGAATGGAGTGAAGGAGGCAAAGACTCTAATGGAGGAGCTGGGAACGAAAATGGGCTACACCCACAGTTCCTTCCGACAGGCGATAAAGGATTTCGGAGCGGAGGTCGCGGAAAAAGAATAGAAGAAGGCAACTGTTAAAAAGATGAGTGAAGCGGTGAAAGAAACCAGTCAAACGGGGACCCAGACCGAAGAAGCCATGGAAACTGCCGCTCAGAAGCGCGAATGGGAGTCCACCCTGAGCCCCATTGAGGCAGGATCTTCCAAACCGAAGAAAAAGAAACAGAGGACGCACACTACAGCAACAGCGTCCTCGACACCAAAGAAGGCAGACAAAAAAGAAAGGCCTGACATTAACAACAGGAAGCTAGCGAAGAAGATGCGGATACGAGCTTGGCCCGAGGCGGTTCTCATCAACCCAGCCGAGGGTCTAAGCTATGCCGAGGTCCTCAAGGACCTCAAGCAGAAGGTGATACCGGACACCCTTGGTGTAAAAATCAGGGGTGTCAGGCAAACCAGAAATGGAGAGGTCCTTGTGGAGCTCGGACCTAGAACAGAGGGCAGGCCTGAATTTTCGGCTGCTGTTAAGGAGGCGGTTGGGGTGGGGGATATCGTGCGCAAGCTCGTCCCCCGTACCGAGATCGAGGTCTTGGACCTCGATCCAACGACTGAAGCCGGTGAAGTCGAAGCGGCTGTGAGAAGCCACTTCGGTAATCAGGGTGTGGGAGAGGTGAAGGTCAGCATCACGAAAAGATCTTCCAGGGGCAACCTGAAGGCTTTCGTGGAGCTGGCCGAGGAACTGGCCGCGAGGTTGGTACGCACAGGACACCTGAAGGTGGGGTGGGTGTCCTGTCGTGTACACAAAAAAACTGAAAAGGTTCGGTGCTACCGCTGCCTAGGCTTCGGCCATATGACAGCCGGTTGCGAAGGTCCAGACTATACGAGGGCCTGCTGGAGATGTGGCAAGGAGGGCCATAGGGCTGCGGGGTGCGAAAGTACGCCACGGTGCTACTTCTGCGCCACAAACGAAGAGCAGCCCCGGACAGACCATCAGCCCGGGACAATGAGGTGCAGGGCGTTTCGTGAGGCAACCTCGGCGAGGAAGCCCCAGGGACGCGCTGCCTAGAAGAACAGTACCCAACCAGGATGCCGAAGGCCGATGAGCCCGTTGTGTGGTACCACCACACTACTGAGGACGATGCGTGCATCCTGGTTAGATGATGATAGAAAGCGGGCCAAGCTTGCGCTCAAAAGTGGAAGTTGAAGCACGACCTAGTAAATGCATTCTCACCTCCTCTAAAAAAAAAATATCTCATTACTCAAAACTGTGTTTTAACTACATCATTATGTGACATTTAATTAATTCGTGGGTTATGCATTTTGGCCAGAATTCCCCATACCATGGAGTAGGGTGGTCGTCATATTACTGCCGGCTTACTTCAACGATTAGTCCAAGAGCTGGTGACGTTTTTCGTGAAGTGAGAGTATAAGTCC
>CAKNXH010060751.1:0-19325 GCA_932178445.1 Andricus quercusramuli
AGTTTTTTGAGAATTGTGAAAGGCTTCAAGAGAATGAAAAAATTTTCTTAAGATTGCTATGAAAATTAAAAATGATTTTTTATTTTCAAAGATTAATTTACGAGTTCTAATTTTGCATTATTTTCTAACAATTTTAGGAGAAATTCTAATCATTCTAAAAGATTGTGTATTTTATCTATTATTTTTTGTTTATTTATCGCGTGTTTACATACAGCTATACATAGGCTTTGAGTTTAACTCACCCGCTAGTTTGAAAAAAATCCAACAGGCGGCGCCACGTGCGCCCCGCCAGAGATACTTGGGAGCTCTGTAAAGCGATTCTGGAGTTAATATTGCATCGTGCAGCATCGCGTTTCAGGATTGCTCCTACCATGATCCAACCCACTCATGGTCTAGCCAAAGAACGTCCCATTTTCGTCCAAATCGCGCATACCAGCTCCTCGGCCATGTTGGTTCCATTCATCTCAGCCGCTAGTACCTTTATTCAATATGGCAGCGTAGCTGGTAGCCTTGCTGATTGGCTGTAATTTTTTTTACTTGCGCGTGGCTAGACCATGAGTGGGTTGGATCATGGCTCATACGTCATCACAAGCTCCTTTGACATAGTGATGCCAATGTTGGCGCCTTTTGCTGCTGCGCTTGCATTCGATCGCGCACTGGCTGGCCGCATTTGGCGCGCAATTCAAAATTGGAATTAAAAAATTCTTGTAATTTAAAGAAATAATTATTGAAAAATGCCCAAGAATGTATATAAATTGTACAACTTCTGATGTTAGAGAAGAGAAAAATTTATTACAGATATATTTCTTAAATAACAGTTTATTATCTTTGACTTCCAAAGAACAACTTATATTTCGCAAAACATTTAATTTCAGAAGTCTAGAATCAAAATTTGTACAATTTATATACATTCTTGTACATTTTTCAATAATTATTTATTTGAATTACAAGAATTGCTTTTAATTCCAATTTTGAATGGCGCGCCAACTGCGGCCAACCAGTGCGCGGCCCGAACCCAAGTGCAGAAGCAAAAGGCGCCAACTGTTACGGGCCGCGTATGTTGCAAACGCGGAATGGATTTTGTTGTCGAGTTCCGTTGGTGCAAATCCTAAAAAGGAACTGGGAAATTTGAAAAGTCAATAAAATGAATGTTTAGATTCATAAGGTAAAGAGTATAATTATTTATTAACAAACTCGCCCAAAACTAAGTCCGGATTTACAAATACTAAATTCGCGAGTTCTACTCAAATTTCTTTACTGACAGTTTTTGCTTGCTCAAAATTTGCTTGACTCCCGAAACTATCAAACATGTTTGTGCACGAATTGTGCAACGCGTCGAAAAAAATTCTTAACTTTTTTCAAATAAACATTTTTAAATTTTGCTAACGTCATCGGTCACTGAAGATGCCAATGTATACTTTTTATGAATTTTATTTAAAAATATTAAAAAGTGCCGGCTTCGTCGCGAATTGAAGTAAAAAAAAGGCGAAATATTTCAATTAGAGAAAAAAACAGTTATTTTTAAATAATTAAAAAACTAAAAAAGCTATTACTAATTCTATATCTCCTTTTTGCATCCGGAGCCTCAATCATAATTCATCAATATTTAATGAATTGCCTTTTCCAAGTTTTCAATACATTTTATTAGCAATAAAATATTTCAATACCTTAATCTTAGACAAAAAATCGTTCTTTTTCTTACTTCACTTAAATTTGCCGCCTTACTTACCTATTATGAAGACACTGTGCGGATTGTTTCTTTTTCCATGACTTCTTTCACCTTGGGACTACGGGGTAGAGGGCCCCGCAGTGGGACTCCGATGCTGTTTTGTAGTCGAAACTCGAACGAATCTCTCTTTGTATCTCCACACGTAAGAAAAAGAGGCCCGTTCAATTTTTGACTTTCGACATGGTATCGAAGTCCCACTGCTGATGCCAATAGACGGCGACTTTTTCAACTGCGCAAGCGTTGCGTTGGAAGGGAAAAGCCACATTATTGGCCGTAATACAAGCGCTTATTTTAAATGCTTCAAATTCATTTTTCTTTTCAAGTCGAGAAATTATAATAATTTATGTTAATATGGTTCAAATATGTTACTGCAATAACTATAAGATTCATGATGATACAGTATTTTATTATTATTGCTATGGAAAATGGAATGTACTTAATATCCGATAAAAATATCAAAGTTTGTCTGAAAATCGTAAATGAACTGCCCTGAAGTTCAAATTTTCTTAATTTGGAAAGAGTCAATTTTAGTTGAGACTTCAATTATTATAGCTAAATATTCATCATTTTAGTTGAAAATTAATCTTTTTGTTTTAGATTCAACTATTCCAGTTGAAGATTCATAATTTTAGTTAAAAATTCTTCACATTGTTTAAAACTGTAACGATATTTGATTTTTTTGTTGTTAAAAATTTGCTTCAAACTTAAAATGTATTTATTCGAATGCAAGATTCCATCATGTTATTTAAAAATGTATCTCTTACGTTGAACATTAATTTCTTGGACTGAAAATTTAACCATTTAATTTTTGGTTGAAAAATGATTTCTTAAATTGAAAATTCATCTATTATGGTAGAAATTTTTACTTGAAAAGTTAGCAATATGAAGCAATTTAAACTAAAATTAAAATAGTACTGTATACATATTTCGAGTCAAATGTTTTAAAAAATGCGTGATATTTGAATGGATGCATACCATGGACAATTATACTTGGAAAAAACTTGAAATACCTGGAAAAACCCTAGAATTGTCAGGGAATTTTTTGCCAAGTTTTGAGTAGACACCCTGTTATCGAATCTTTTATTTGATAGAGTATTCATAGAGAGAAAAACATGATTAGAAACAATGTGATAAAAAACATTTTGGAGGTCTCATATGAAACTTTTGGGTTAATAATATCTTGTAAAGATTTGCATAATAGATTATAGTAGTATGAGAGCCATTCATTAAACGTTGTATCTTTAGGAAGCAAAATATACGCAAAAATACAGTGAACTTTACCTAACTGTAACAGCTGATTGAAAACAAGTGAAGAACGTTAGTCAAAATAATCTATTTTTTCTTTTAATCAAACAAATTTTGAACTTTTGGGCAGTTAATTTACTATATTTTCAGATAAACTTTATATTGCAATGGGAATTCTTACTGGGATATTAAGTACATTACATTTCCCCCAGTAATAATTATAAAATACTGTATTATCATGGATCTTGTAGTTATTGCAGTAATATACATGACCCATATTACCATAAATTATTATAATTTCTCGACTTAAAAATAAAAGTACCATTATTCCTTATTTTTAGTCCGTCACCATATTTGTGTAAATTTGAAGCATGCAAAAGAAGCGCGCCTATTACAGCCAATAACGTGGCTTTTCCCTTCCAACGCGACGCTTGCGCAGTTGAAAAAGTCGCGGTCTATTACGGGGCCGTGTCGAAAGTCAAATAGAACGGACCTCTTTTTCTTACATGTGGAGATAGAAAGAGAGGTCTATTTAATTTTCGACTTCGAAACGGCCCCGGAGTCCCACCGCTGCGCGAGGCTAGACCATGTATTTATTTGATCATGGTTTGAACTTTTTGCGATTGTGACGTCACGTAAATCCAGTTGGGTTAGGTTTTGTGCTAAAAAATTGACGAAATATTTTTTGAGACGATTACTTTTTCCGCATGTTTCATTAGTAGTACAATTTGAGTGGACGCAATTTGTACTTTGAAATCAATTTCTTAGAAGACTTCTGCACGTCGTCGTATATGACATTTTAAGTCAAAAATGAGTCGTCACGATGGTGTGTATTCTTGTGTCTACTTACTTAGTAAATAATGTGTACTTGACATCAAACGTAAGCCATGTAGAAATTGGTAATACGATTGTTATGCACCCAAGTTGATTATAATTTTTTTACCGCGGACGTTAATATTTTTTTGTAATGTTTTTTACGCAATGGAATATAGGCTGTTTCTCTTTTCTGGTATTTTTCTATAACAGGTCAAATATAATTATAATTTCTTGAAGCGAATCATTATATTAATTTTTAAGTAATATCAGAAATGTATACCGTTTTTTGCCTTCTGATTGATTGTATTTGAATTTTCGCTGTGTTGGGAGTTGCGATAACGTAAGTCGACCTTGAAAAATGAAAGTTATACTATGTGATATGTTTAAAGGCTACGTTTCATATTATGTTTATTATATATATATATATATATATATATATATATATATATATTGAAATCATATAGTAACGACAGAGTGACCATTTTTGCCATTTGCGCTGTATAAAGGACGTTTTCCAGTCAGTACAGTGATATACAAGGCAACAATATCGACTCTCTTTCTTGCACTTGAATATCGCTGCTTACTCCACAAATTTCTTCAACAAATACTTTTCTAAACGTATTTCATTTCGACTTCAGCAAGAAAATGCATTTATAACAGTCCACAAGAGTAAAACTTATAATAAATATAATATTCCTTTCGATTATTTGTAAGTTGGTTCCCGTATTCCTTTTTTAATTAGCCAAAACTTGCCTGAAGAAATATTTTTAATTTTCCTTGGTAGTTTCAACGATGTCAGATTTCCCTTCAGTACGGGTAACTGTGATAATGTAATAAAAAAACAATAAAATCTCAATTGTACAGGATTTTACTTTGGGAACTGTTAATGAAACATTCACTAATTCTTGTAAGGGGTCGTTCATAAACTACGTTACCAATTTTAGGCTGTTTTGGATCCCTCCGTCCCTCCTCATTGTCAACCGGGGTTTTGTCTTAAACCCCCGCCCTCGAAAAGTAACGTAGCCCAAAATTCGATGAAAACATGGGAAAGAGGGTTAATAAAATCAATGTAAATACCATATTGAATACAATATGAAATACTTTAAATTCCTAATATTTCGAATCGGAATAGATATTGAATGTTCAACAAACAAGATTAATTTTCTAACCAAACAGACGATTTTTCAACAAAATACATGAATTTTCTACTAAATAGTTGAATTTTCAACTTACAAAGGATAAATTTCTAACAAAAAAGGAAAAGTACAATTTTCAGACAAACAAATTAATTCCTGACTAAAAAAAAAAGAAACGAATTTACAACAAAAACGTTAAATTTTAAACGAAAGACGTGAATCTTCCAAAAATATGAATTTTTAACAAACTGGTTCACCTTTCAACGAAGTAGTTGAATTGTTAACTAAAAAAGATACATTTTTAACAAAAAAGTTAATTAATTTCCGACCAAAAATGTTGAATTTTCAACCCGGAAATATGATTTTTTAACAAAAAAGGATATTTTCTACCAAAAAAATCAATTTTCATAAAAATAGTTTTATTTTTAACCCAATAGTTAAATTTAAACAAAAAATATAGGAATTTTCAAAAATAAAGTTAGGTTTCAAGTGAATAGTTTAATTTTCTACCGAATTGTCACAGTCTATATTTGCCGCCAGGTTTACGAGCCATTACTATCGGTGCCGACCACTCTAGGATTTCGCAATAATTCCTTCAGCGAGAAACCTGTCCACTTCCTCGTATATACTCTCCTGGACTTCGGGACACTATCTGATACCTCTACTTTATAGGTGCGTGACCCTGTACGTTTATCGAGTGGGTAATGAGGTGGGTCGCACCCAGATGACCCTGCGACTTTGGAGGCAACTTTATTTTTATGAGTTCCTTTAAAGTTTCCTCCTCTACCTCAAGTAGGGTGGCTACGCCACTACAGCTCTCATCTTCTACTGGCTACTGCCTTAGAGGATAGTGTTTTCCTTCGGCATCCGTCATGAATACTTTATGCGATTTAGCGATATAAATTATGTCAAATTTTCCTTAACCTTCTAGACCCAATATTAATTCCGTGTTAATGTTATTTGCCACTCTTAGATCGCACGAAACAAGTGACCTCTGGGTGATTATTGGCAGGTTGGCCTTTCCGATAATCATGTCGGCCGAACAGTTTGTCATAATCATGCGATTTTTCTTAGTGCAATCTAATTGTCTACGGGAAGCTTTCACTAACTTGTCCCAAGCTGATTTTCGTGATACAACGCGAGAAGATCCGTTATCAATTAGCACAGGGTTGGGACGTAGGGCAGTCCTCAAAAGTATAGCCCTCCGTTTTGCATTTAAAGCATATACGTTTCCACGGAGTCGCGTAACCCTTCCGCAAGTGACCCCTTTGGTTGCAATTCCGGTAAATTATTTTATTCAGGTTCCAAGTAGGGCTTGTTTTACTATTGTTCTCAGCAGGAGTATTATTACTATGCTGACCACCCCCTTGCTTAGGACCATCCAACGGGGTCGGTTGACTGTTGGCGCTCTTCGCGTTGCTGTTCTTGAGTTTGGGGCTTATTTTTTATTGTTGGGCTTTAGCGGTTATGCTGTAGATAGAAGCCGCGATCCCGTCTTCAGCCTTCTTCTACGGCGCCTGAATGGTTCTTTATAGATGATTTGTACACATTCCATTCTTTCTCCCAACTTCTTCCTAGTTGCGACAATTCCCGGAAAGAACGAAAGTACGATCGACGGATTACTTTATGATATTCTGGTCGCAATCCTCTGTGAACCCAGTCGAGTTGCATCACTACTGGAATTTCATTGACGAGTTTTGCGATCAGTCTTTGGATATTTTTTAAGTGCTCGTCTATAGTCTCGTCCCTGTCCTGTGTCCTAGTTTGAATTTGCTCTTTGACACGTCTTTCGAAATCATCGCTGAAATGGGATCGGAACTCTATTTTTAATTTACGCCAGCTATACAATTCTTTTTCGTGGTTTCTGAAGCATTTTTGAGCTATTACGTCCAACAATACTGGCATTGCTATAAGAATATCTTCTTCCGTTACCTGAGTCAATTTTCTACGGCCTTCTATTTTGGTCAGGAAACTATTGGGACTAAGTTTATTACTACCGTTAAATAAGATTTTCCACTTCTTTCCCTTTCGGAAGAGCTTTCCCTTCCGGAATCTATGTAAAGCCTGCGCTACTTCTCCGCGGATAATTAGTTTTGTTAAGAAGTGAGCTTCCTTTTTTCTTCTAAGTCCGACTATATTTCCCTTAGTAAACTATCCTGGTCCCCTGTATGTCGTTTTAGGCAAGGTGGAGGCTGGTTCGTACTTTGTTAGGTGTAAGTAGAATATCGACCGAACTTTTGTTCTCTTTTATAGTTTCACGGTCCATTATCTAAGTCGGTATCTGTATTCTCCCCGAATTTTGGATTACGGCTCAACCTCAGCCTATAAATTGGTTTCTTTGGTGTTGCGCCTAAGGAGACCTTTCGTCGGGTTTGGTTTCGTCGGAGTCGTGAATTATTGGATCTGGGTCGGTGTCCTCGTTAAGTGTCAGTAGGTCCAATTATGTTGCGCGTACCCTGTCCCACATTCGATAGATATCTGTTTGGTGGATCTAAGAATGTGCATTCTGTGTCAGAGTCTAGGGGTTGTGTCGGTATGTCCCGCTGATTAGGTATTGAGAACGGTGTTGGAATACCAAAGAAATTCCTGTAGTCGAACGTTAGGGTGGTTCTATCTATTAATTTGGCGGAGGTTGTTACACTGAGATTTTTCGTTACTGTCCTTACTATCTCGTGACGGCCGCCCTTTAAGGAGCTTATATCTTTTCAAGCAATCTCGAACTTTTTTCTTTTTGCGTGCCTGCAGTAGTCAATTCTAAGAGTTCCAGGGTTTCGATTATATGCACATTTTCTAATTCCGCGATTATTTTCTTCAATTCCGTATAAGTATTTACGGATTCCGCTAATTCTATAAACGCCCTTTTGAATTTCCTAAGTTCCGAGTATAAGAGCAAATTTTATTTCCAGAAGGACGAAAAGTTTCCTTATGTTACGCGTATCCATTTTTAAATTTTATTAGTTAGTTATTTTTCAAATAAATTGTTCAATTTTTCAAATGCGAAAAAAAACCAATCCAGGACTTCCTCCATTTGAAACTTGCTTTGGAATGTTTTCATCGTTATAATTCAATTGCTGAAAGAAAAGTACATACACAATAACAAAGGTGGTTTATAAAAGGATAACTGTGCTTTGGTCAAGTTGTGTATTGTCATGCGGTCACGTAAACAGAAATGACAAAGTTTTCAAGGGCGCTCATAGCCGCCACGGGACGTTTTGGGATAGCCGAGACCGCTATCGTATTATATTGTTACAATTTTGGAAGACGTACAATTTATTTCAGCCTCTTCAGAAATTTTCTCACCGAGTTTTGTAGTTTTGAAAATTTTTAGGAATATTTACGTTACATAAACGCAATTTTTGTGGGGATATCCAAAATGTCTAATCTTTCTTTTTGGATGGATTTATCTGCATAGTTATTGACAATGTCGGAAAATATACTATTCTTCTTCTTTATTCATAATATTTTCCCGTAAGGGTTTACATGACTTCCATTTCTTACAACACTTCCTTCTACATGCTTTATAAAATCTTATCCTTAATGTTTACAGTTATTTATACCTATTTGCAGAAAATCTTATATCTATAGCCTTATTTTTATTTTTTAACAATAGCGTAATTTGGGGCGTGTTAGGGAACGAGTGAGCGAGTGATCGAAAGCGAGAGTTTAAGTGAGAGAGATAGAGATAGATAGATAGAGAGGGAGAGAGAGAGAGACCGATAACGCAAACGCATCTTAATTTACTTATGCTTTTACATAACAATTACTTACAAATCTTTACGCTTGTAATTCAAGCGACTTCTGTTTTTCCTTTTTCTTTCACTTTTCTTGTACCTCAATTTTGCCATTTTTTGCATCCATTCTTTCATTCTTTCTCATTCGCTCCCCTAGCACCCTCTAACTTCTTCATCCACGATTCTCCCAAACCATCCTCCCATAGAATATTTACCACATTCTCCTGTCAGCTTCGTTTATCTTCCATTCCTCTCCTACATCCTTCCCATATATGCTCCAATGTTTTCTCTTTCCATTTACAGTTTCTGCACTTCCTGCCTTCTTTCTTTTTCCAATACATACCTGCCCTTACCTCGTTTCCCAATCTAAATCTTGCTATTTTGGTCCATCTTTTCTCTCCCATCCCTTTTCTAAATATTTTGGTACTTCTTTCCTTTTTATCATCTTATACCATTTATTATCGTCTAATGTATCTCTTCTACCCGTCTTCTACCTCCATCCAATACTTTCTCCCTAACTCCCCTCCCTTTCCTTCCCTCAGCTTCGTCTCAAAATTCTATGCCCTCTTTTCCGCTCTAGTACTTAATTTATCCCTTTGCGCTTCGTCTCTCACCATATATCATGGTGGCCTCCAGTCTACCCCTAGCGTCCACCTTATATACCTTTCTTGTAAACTCTCAATCTCTTTCGTTTTTTCCATCCCCATATCTCTGCTCCATAACCTAATACCGGCCATACCAGCGTATCAAATAACCACATTCTCCTTCTCCAATTTTTTTCAACGATTATTTCCTATTCCCCATATTTGATTCATTACCCCTGCTGTTTTTTTATCCTTTCTCTTATATGAGCTCTATGATCTCCATTTGCTTGCAAGATATATCCCAAATACTCAAACTCTTTTAATTCTTCTAATTTTATTCCCTTCCACCTCTCCTTTTCTAAACCTCATTATCTTTGTCTTTTCTACATTGAAATTCAACTTTTTTCCACCTAAGTACAGTAAAGTTTCTCTTATTTCAAGTCCCCCCTATTTCAAGACCCTCTATTTCAAACCCCCCGTGTCCGGCTATTTTAACCCTTAGAGAGTTCCACGATCATGTAAGGGATTGTAGAACCTTGATATTCACTGAAAATTGCTTTTCCATTTTGTGCTCAAATTGCCACTTTTATTCTTCAACATTTTTTTTAAACGTGGACTGTCACACGTATTTTCCCATGAAAGAGTTGTGTTCCGAGAGAACGAACGTAAATTTTCAGCTCAAAATATTAAAAATTGAAAAAGTTATGATTTTTTTTTTTTAGAGAAAAACTGCATTTTCGCGACTTTTGAACATTTTTGATTGTTTAAATTAATTTAAAGTTAAAATTTGATTATTGAGGCTATTGCATCGTTTTTTTGGGAGGATGAAACTAACTTCTGTTACGCTGCGGAGTCAAGTGGGGCCTTCGGAATCCACAACCTTTTGACGTGTGGTCCGATGGACCCCCTGTACTCCAATTGTTATGGGGCCGAGGTGTACTCTCTAAGGGTTAAATTGCGCAGTTCCGTCAACTCCCACCACGATCCCTGCACACTCTCCTCCGCGTCTGTGGCTGACCAATGAAAAAAGAGGCCCGAAGAGCGGGAAGCCTTGAATTGAGTATTTCAGCATGACGTTATAGGAATCCATACAGCTTTTTGGAAATAATATGCTAAACGTAAAAGTAAACCACAAATGTACGAATAGTAATATTTCTCAAGTGTAGAATCTATTTTCTCACTCATATTCTATTCTTTTGTCGATTCCCGACCTTTCAGTGTCACGAAATAAAATGAAATATCCTAAATTTCCGGGTAGTGTCACTCTAACCTCAAATTTCGAACAGTTGCTTGTATTGCGTGAAACTGAAAGGTTTTCAACCGATAAAAGGATGAAGAAACAGAAATGTGCACATGCATTCTATAATTGAAAAGATTGCCATTCAGACACATTCAGACCTTATAACTTACCTTTATGCTCAGAAGATTTTCTCAAAAAACTCGTACGCTATGTTGCAATACTCAATATGCCGCGAAATATTTGAGTCGTTTTTTGATTCTTCTACATTGATTTTTAGTTGGCAAATTGTCTCACATCAACAAAACACTGAAAAATACTGGCATGCATGATACGCAAATGCGTTAAACGTGGAAATAGACCGCGGCATTTTCAACTGCGCAAATCGGGGCCTTCTGAACCGTTTCCATTTGGAATGCATCATATTGCGTAATATATTCGACTGAGTACTCGCGCACTCTCAGCCCTTCCGAGGCGGAAGTCGCAACCGTCTCTCGCCCCTTGAGCTGAGAAATTGCGTGGGCCAGTCGTTCTTAATGTCGGGTGTATTTATCTGTATTATTTTTGATATTATTTATTGATTTAAAAATCGACCGCGGTTTTTGACACATGCGCAGTTGAAAAAGTTGCTTAGAGCAAGCGCAGCGATACAAGGCCAGGCAGCCAATGAACGTCGCTCGATGAAAAGAATCTGCTCACTCGCGGTAGAGGTGAAGGCCCCTCCAGCCTTGAAAATAACGAATCCCTACGTTTGAAGGACGCAGAAATACGCGAGACTTTACTGTATTTCTTTAATCCTGTAATTAAGCCCGCTATCCCTTCTTCATCCTCTGCCATCAACAATATATCCTCTGGGTATGCTAGTGTATATAACTTTTCGTTCCCTATCTTAACTGCTCCCCACCCTTTTCTTCCCTTTTCTTCTCGCCTCAGTCTAATTAGTACAACGCCGCCTTTAAGTCCACGAACATTGCTATCATTGCCTCTTTCTCCCCTTTAATCCTCTTATTTACTAAATATTTCAGAACAAATATATTGTACATCACCCCCATTCCTTTTCTAAACCCTGTCTGATTCGGTAGCTCTATCTTTTTCTCCACAACTTCTTATTTTAACCTCTCCGATAAAACAGTCACATATACTTTATACAGTGTTGGCATTAGTGTCACTCCTGTATAATCTTTAACATCCTCCCCTTTGCCTTTCTTCACTATTGGTATCACTACTCCTCTTTCCATAACTGTGGCCACCCCTCTCCTCTCCATACTCTATTCCACATTATCCATGCCCATTCCTTCAATTCTGTCCACCCATATTTCCATGTTTAATGTGGAATCTCATCTATACCAGGTGCCTTTCCATCTTTCATCATCCCTAATACCTTGACTATTTTCTCTCTTGTAATGTCCTCCTTATCCAAACCTCTTCTTCCATCCTACCCTTCTCCGCCTCTTCCTCAAACCTTTTATTCTCCTCTTCTTTCTTTTGATCACACAACTCAATATACTCCTTTTTTCTCATATATTCTTCTCCACCTCTTTTTTCTTTTCTCCATTTTCTTAATTACTTTCTGACCTCCTTCTTTTTCTCTTTACATTCCTCATCCTATCCACTTCTATTCCCTCCTTCACTAACTTCTTTTTTGCTTGTGCACTCTAATACTCTTTTTATTTCTCCTATCATTAATTCCACCTCCTCGTCTACACTTCCCTCCCCCATTTTGATATTTCTGACCTTTTCTTTAAACTTTTCTTCTCCTTCCATTAACCAATCCTCTTTTCCTGCTCTTTTTACCTTTGTTTCCTTTTTATCCATATTGTTATTATTTTTTTCTTCCTCTAATGACACTTTTATGGGAATGTGATCCGAATCTATATAATCCCCTACCTGTAGTTTCTTGACCTTCTCTCTTACCTCATCGTCCACTATCACATAATCAATTACCGTTCCCCTTTCTCCTCCTGAGCTTGTATATTCCCCTTCCTCATCTCGCTTTGTATATACGTTTAAGATGAACCAACCCAACTTCTTCAAGCTCTTTAACAAATACTTTCCCTTCCCATTCAGGATGTTGTCTTTGGATTTTCTTCCTCGTTCTCCTCCCCATTCCCTTCCTCCTCTATCGCCTGTTCTCGCATTGAAATCTCCTCCTAATGTAAACCTAATCTCTTCTTTATTTTCTTCCATCATTTCTTTCATCTATTCTGATTTCTCCTGCATATCACCGTTCACATAAGGCCCCACTATCTTTCACCTCTCTCCTCCCATTTACCTCTTCGACTATTAATTCTTCTTTTTGTTCTTCCCTTTCTTTCTTATCCTCCCCTGCTATGCATTCGTTCCTGACTCCCATCACCATTCCTCCCATTGCTCTGCCTTTTTTATTCTTCCTCTTTGCATTTTGAACTTGCCATTTGTGTAACATCTTCGTAACCTTCCCCTTACTCTTTCCCATCCCTTTTCATGTAGACACGTCTCCATCATTACTACTACCTCCCATTGCTCCAAATTTCTCATGAAGTCCCTATCCTTTCTCGCCAATCCTTCTATATTCCATTAACATATCCTCCATTTTTCCCTAATTTTTTTAATCGTCTCTTTTTGTTTCTTACTATTTCTTATTTTCCTATTTTCCTATCTTCCGTTCCTTTCTCTCCTAGTTTCCCGGCACCACATTTCTTACTATCTCTTCCCTTTCTTCGTCCCAATCCCACCATACACCTTCCTTCTTTCCCTTACTTCTTTCCTCTTCTACAATTTGACTTAACTTATACTGCATCTTCCTTTCTGCCCATGTCAAATCATCTTCTATTCTCTCCGAGCATCCATATAAGAGCCTCTTCTTTGTCATCACTTCCGTCTTATGTTCCCATTTCTTAAATTTCACTAGTACCATTTTTTCTCCATTTCGCGTTACGTTTCCTACATTTCACATTTCCTCTATCTCTACTTTAGCATTTATCCTTTTTAGCACATCTACCACTCCTTCTTTCGATTCGTTCCCTTATAATCTTAGACCCTTTATCACCATGTTTTTTTCTTTCTCTTTCTTTCTTTTCTAATCTTTGTTCTATTTTTATCAGCCTTTCCTGATCCTTATTCCCACTCTTCCCACCTCCAAACTCCCGGTTTGAGCTTTCTATTTCTTTTATTCTACCTTACAACTCCTCTACCTTTTTATTAGGCTCTTCCTGCTTTTCTAGTCTTTGCTCCAACATCTGCATCCATTTCTCTAACTGTTCCCTGACTTCTTCCCATTTCCTCATTTCTTTTCTAAGTTCGGCCATTTCCCGTCTAATTTCTTTCTTTATTTCCTCTCCCCGTTTTCCTGCTTCTCTTCATATATCCCCATTACTTCTATCATAATTTTACACATGTCATCTAACTGTAAATGTTCTTCTTGTGTTGGCCCTGTATGTTCAACCTTGTCTTAATCTTTCCCCTTGTCTTTCTCCCCCGCTTCATTTGGGTCTTCTCCCGGTGGCGCTCTGTACATTTTCTGATTTTTTAGGGCGGATCCTGCTTCTACCTTATCCTCACAACTTCCTCTCTCCGCCCTATCCCTTTTCCTATTCACGAACCTCTCGATTGAACCAAAACTCTCCACCCTCAATCTCTCCCTTTCTACTGTTTTTCTATACTTTCCCCTTTTTCCCTCACGCTTCGGCGTACAGAACGCTTCCTCGTGAGAGTTCCCGCTATCCATTAAACTGATTTGAATGATCCTCGCGTATCGACCTACGTAACTTGCGTAACTTCTGTCGCCACTTTACTACCTCACCCTATTACCTTATCTTGTTCCGTGCTCTTCTCTACCTATCCTGCCCTGGCGCTGTTACTGGGCTGCAGCAGTCTCCCCACGGTTGTCTGTTTTTATAGTTGAAAATTACTTTGATTAACTGAACATTTAACTAATCCAGTGAAAAATTCCATCATTTTAGTTGAAAATTTATTTTCTTTTTGGTTTTAATTTAACTTATTCAATTTTTTGTTCAAAATTTATCTTTTTTAGTTTAAAATTCACGTCTTTTGTTGAAAATTCGCCTTTTTTGGGAGAAAATTACTTTTCTTGGTCTAAAATTCATCTTTTTGGTTAAAAATTCAACTACATGGTTGACAATAATTTTTTTAAACTGAAAGTTGAACTATGTCTTTTGGAAATTTAACTATTTCGTTGAAAATTAATTTTTTCAACTGAAAATTTAACTAATCCAGTGAATTATTCCATTATTTTAATTTAAAATTCATTTTTTGAATTGAAAATCTAATTTCTTTAGCTTTTAGTTTGCCCATTGAATTTTCGGTTCAAAATTGATCTTGATTCAGTTAAAGATTCATCATTTTAATTAAAAATTCTTCTTTTTGGTTGAAAATTTAACAATCTTTAGAAAATTGTTTTTTTTTTGTTTGAAAATTAATTTTTTAAACTGTGAATGTAACTATTCGAATCAAAAATGTAACTATTATGTTGATTTTTTTTGGTTTTTTGCTAAAAATTTAACTAATCCAGTAAATTATTCCATCATTCAAGTTGAAAAATTACCTCTTTAAATCAAAATTAATTTTTTTTAACTGAAAATGTACCTATTCAATTTTTGGTTCAAAATTCTTTTTTAGTTCGAAATTCATGCAATTTGTTTAAAATTCGCCTTTTTTGTAGATAATTAATTTTCTTGGTCTAAAATTAATCTTTTTGATTGAAACTGAAGCTATTCCAATTGAAGATTAATCAGTTGAGTAAAAAATTCATCACTTTTGTTGAAAATTTAACTATTTTCTTGAAAATTCGTTTTACCTTTAGTTAAAAATAATGTTGTCAACTGAAAATTTAACTTGAAAATTCATGATTTTTAGTCATTAACTTAACTCAAGAGAATATATTTCCCTATTTTCGTGAAAAATATGTTTTTACAGGGTTTGTACTCACCTGGAAAATATCTTTCATTCAAAATCGAGTGGTACATAACTTCGAATTTTGGTGTACACCGATTGCATTATTGTAAATGATTGCAAGTGAATGCAGTGAATTCAGGTGATTTCAATTGAATGCAAGTGAATGCAGTGATTTCCAGTGATTGCAGAGTCAATTTTGAGTTACTGCAATTATCCAATGGTGAAATCCGAGTGATTGCAATGATTTCACGGTGAATTGTGAGTGATTGCAGTTATTTCTTGGTGAATTATGAGAGATTCTGGGTGATTTCATGCGAATAAAAAGTGTTTTCAATTTAATTCAAAGCTATTTCAATTAAATGTAAGTCAATTTAAAATCATTGCATGCAAAAAAGCGATTGGACTCCGTTTTGAAAGTACTGCTAGTAGGGCCAGAATGTTGAAAAAAACTCGAAACTTTGAGTTGGCTTGAGGCTTGATAACTCAATATTGCTGAAATCGTACGACGAAAATTTTTCACATCTACTTTCTAGACGAATTCAGATATAGTTAGACATTAAGAAATCAAAAATTTAATTTTTAAAAAGCATTTCCATTTTCCCCAAAAAACGTTTATGAGTATCCTTTTCCTGATTTTTTAATGACAGTATACAAATTTCATGTTATATTTGTACGCTTTTTCAAGATGCATCGATTTACCTATTTACGAATCTTTGACGATATTTTTTGATCCACCACTACCGACTTATTATTTATTATTTATTTATTAAACAACAGCATAAGATACAGACTTAATATATAGATACATAAATACATATGTGATAATCTGCTGCGATATTTGCTTAGCTTCTAAGACCCGTGCAAAGAAGGTAAAATATGAACGTCTAGTTAATTAGCTCTGACAAAAAAAATATAGACTTATAACGCTAGGAGGATATAACAAGGCTTCTGACTTTTAAGACTCCAAGTAGATACAATGCAACACGACATAGTTCTTTTTTATCTGTTGAGTTTAGAAGCGCTATCCAAAAGGCACCAGAGGCTGTAAGGCCGATCGCGGGCCCAAAAAACTATGTTCGAACCTCTCTGTACATGGGGCATTCTGCTAGTAAATGAAAAAGTGTCTCTTCCACTCCCAGATTACAAATTGAACAGAGTTTCCCCTTACTAAAACCAAAAATGAGTTCTCCCACCGAAAATCTCCCTCTTACCGCACCCATGAGACGGACCTGCGCGAGAACTCTGACAAACTTGAACGGAGTACCGTTAGTCAGGTACTTGTGACCCGTTGGGTGAATAGAAAGATAGGGCAGTACCTGCAGGGATGTGGACTGGGCCAACCTGTGCAAGTCCACCCCCCGGAGGTAAGCCTCGAATTTTGCCAAAATTGTCTCCTTGCGTGCCTGTAGGCACAGAAAATCCAAGCCAGGCCACATATCATCTTGCCCACACAACGATAAGAGATTTTTAACTTGTAAGACCCAGTTAAATTTTAGAACAGCAGTACCCGAATCAGCCAGGGTCTGCAGTCGTAAGAAACAAATTCTAGGCAGTCTTTCTTCCCCCATGCCCAGAACGCTCTCCAACCAGTTCAATGCCATTTTTAAAATGTTATAGGCAATCGGGACTCGGCCTAGCTCTAGTCTCAGCGCATAACCTGAAGTGTAAGGAGGAAGCCCAAGAACTTTCTTGAAAAATGTGGATTGGGTGACCTCACCTTCCTCACAGTATATTAGCCCCCAAATTCCTATGGCATAAAGCAGAACATTGGCTACGAGACTTTGCACAAAAATACCAGAGCTCGAAAATGGTTTCCCCAGATAGTTATGGCATTAATCTCGTCAGCTGACAGCACTTTCCTGTCGTATTCCAAGTGGTTACATTTTAACATTCCATCGAAACCTCGAGCTATTAGGCTGCTCTTACTCTGCATAAGCTGTCTTCTCGCCAGCCTTTCAAACTTCGATCTGTCACTTGAGACTGCCAATCCCATTGCCGTGAAGGATTTCGATTCTTGAAAGACCTGGAATCTTTGAGATGGAGACCCCAACCTAATCAACACCGGTCTGGCACCAGGCTTCTTTCTCAAACGAAAAGCAGATTCCACCACAACAGATTCTACATTAGATTTCGAGAACACCCCACGTACAGACGAGACTAGGTCCTTATTGTATGACTCAGTGTCCTTGAGCTTATGCAGAATCACATTTTTGGCACTGGCATCCTTTCGGAGCTGCAAAACCTCTTCTTTCAGCAGTTTCATGTTGTTTTCCAAATCCGTGTTTTTCTTCTCCAGATCATTGTTCCTTAATTTAGAGATTCTGTTTCTCCTCTCAGAAGGTCTAATTCGCCTTGAATCTGAGCAACAGTACCCTTTAAGGTAGCTACATCGTTTTTGGTTATCGAAGTATCCTCCTTTATTGAAGTTAGCAGGGCCTCAAATCGCGTTACGTCAGCTGAAGTCATACCAGGAGCACCCATTCTCGGTGCGAACCTAAACCGGTCAGCTGTTTGACAGCCTGAGAGTCAATGTTTGATGAACCGATAGCAACCAGAAACTTAGTTCACTATTTTCATCGAACAATACACATTAAAATTTAGGTAAAACCCTCGCCTCTAAAACAAAATTCGGCTGATCTTAGCCCCGCACTTCACCTGTAAAAAATCAGACACAGTTTCAGTCAGGAAAAACCACTACAGACGAAAACAGATAGAGCAAACACGCGCGCGAACAACAGACCCGACGCCATATTTCAACCTCCACCAATACCGACTTATAAATTAAAAAAATTCTTTACAGGCAAATTTTTTTAGCATTTGGTATATGACACTATTGTGACTTAAAAAGATGGTCCTTGTAAAAACACACATTTGTATAGTTTTTCTGATTTTCTGGAAATATGATTTTTAGTAAGACAACAACATTAACTTGAAAAGTATTGAAATTGGCGGTTTTTTTATTTTGTTATTGAGAAACTTCCCTGTAGGAGGAAGCAAATTTGTTTCATATACCTATGAAGAAGCAAAATGTTCATAAATTAAGCAAAAAGAAAGCTCGATTGAACATATAGTTTTTTTTCACATCTCAAGTAATTGATAGTGTATTTAAAAATGTACTCTTATAAAATAAATTAGAGCTTATTAGTCTTAAATAATATATGTACTATGTAGGAAAGGGGGGAATTTGATAAACTAATGCTTTTTTAAGAAGTAAATATCCTTGACATTTATTCGATAACATATTCAGATGATGTAAGTCCTGATGCATCATCACCAGGAGCGAGGACTTCGCCGGACACTGCATAGAGATCGACAGCAATGTCTGGATACTCAGCCTGATCAATAGTCAGATTTAAATCCCTCATGTTAGCAGTCATTTCGTTTTCGTCTTCATTGAAAATTTCAGCACAACTAAGCTTTGGAGGAGCAGCTCTTATATCATCAGTAGATATTCCCAATTCTTCAACATTTGTACACGTATCTTCCCATGCCTTATTGATGACTAAATGGCTAATGATCCTAACAAACTTTTTCTTCGCTCTCTCGGAAAAACATAATCATTATCACTACTGAGTCGAGTTGCGATTTCCATTTGCAATGCAATTCTGCGTTCTCGATGTATAAAGTCCTTCATAGAGAAGTTTGCAACAGTAGACTGCGTAGTGGTAAGAGATCGCGCAGTTCTGAAAAAATCCTCACAAGTTTGACTTGAATAAAGCCATGTTAGAAAGAGGTGACATGAATTTATAGATCTCAGATATTTTATGATTTTAAAAAGCCCGTGGGCATTTATTTCAATGCATAGGTAGGTGTTGCTGCTGATGAAATATTCAGAGAGTTTATATTGCTCATTTAATAACCATTTTCTCCATATTCGCATGAAGAATGTTACCCTCCAAATATTATAAACTCGTTCAATAGGAGTCAGAGTCTTATTTAAAAATGCTTCAAGTA
>CAKNXH010060751.1:27214-40675 GCA_932178445.1 Andricus quercusramuli
GGTCGTTTGGGCTTTGGCAAATTGGCTCAAAATAACCATAACACTACGGTCGGCCTCACTCTGGGCGATAGTTGGCCCGACCATCGGTTATTATTATCCACTGCAAAAGTAACCTCACTTTTGCCGACCGTCGGTCCAACTCTGGCCCAAGGTTGGGTCGACGGTCGTTTGGGCTTTGGCAAATTGGCTCAAAATAACCATAACACTACGGTCGGCCTGACTCTGGGCGATAGTTGGTCCAACCATCGGTTAATATTATCCACTGCAAAAGTAACCTCACTTTTGCCGACAGTCGGTCCAACTCTGGCCCAAGGTTGGGTCGACGGTTGTTTGGGCATTGGCAAATTGGCTCAAAATAACCATAACACTACGGTCGGCCTGACTCTGGGCGATAGTTGGCCCGACCATCGGTTAATATTATCCACTGCAAGTAACCTCATTTTTGCCAACCGACGGTCCAACTCTGGCCCAAGGTTGGGTCGACGGTCATTTGAGCTTTCGCAAATTGGCTCAAAATAACCATAAAACTACGGTCGGCCCGACTCTGCGGTACGAACCTTCAAAAATCAAAGTTGGCCCAACGTTGTTGTCCAAGGTTGGGCTGACATCATTGTAATAGTTGGCCCGATCGTAGACCGTCGATCAATTCACAGAAGAAGCGTTGGTTAGCTAACGCTTCCTCCCAATGTTGGGCCAACTTTGAAAACCAATGGTATGCCAACCTTGTATTCCGTGGTTGGCTCAACCATGACAACTATTGTTGGCCCAACTGTGTAAAATAGGGACGGCATGCGCTATCATTACGCTGGTTGGCCCGACCATTAGCTCACAATGTTGGACCGAACTTGCAAAGATTAGGCCAACCATGGCTCGACCGACAATTCCGTGATGAAATTTTTAAGTTCCGTCGATGCAAATTTCAAATGCTCATTAAAAATGACATTTTATGTCATTATCAAAAGTTGTGAAATGGCCTGAAACGCGAAAAAACAAAATGTTACACGAAGAAAAATTTGTCAAAGTGGGCGCCAAAAAAAAAAATGTTCGAAAAAAATTGTATAAAAAATGTTTGAAAAAAATTATAGAAAAAACAATTTTTGATAAGAAATTTTTGAACAAAAATGGTTTGCAGAAAAATGTTTAAAACAAAAAATTTGTTTAAAAAAATTAAAACAAAAATGTTGAAAAAATGTGTTGTTATCGGTTAAAATTATTTATTTGAAAATTATTTCATTTATATTTCCGTTAACAATTAATTCATTTCACATCTACATGATGTCGCATAATATTAAAAAAATTAATGAGAAAAAAGAGTTAAAAAATTGTTTCTTTTCAACTGCTTTGAGCTGTGCCTTATGAGGATGGTTTTTTCGTTGACTTTCAATTCTTTAGGTATAGAGTAATGGGTAAGACTCCCGACTGCCAGGCGATAGATTCAGGTATAGATGTAGGTTCGAAACCCGTAGCGTTAGAAATTTTATTTGTAATATTATTATGTTTAAAACTATAATATATGTATTCATTCTAAGCAGGACCATTAGCATTGACAGTCAAAATACTCGCCATCAATTCTTATTTATTTTTTGAATACTTATTTTGTGTATTTCCACCTATTTAGTACGAACCTTCAAGAATCAAAGTTGGCCTCACATTGTTGTCCAAGGTTGGGCCGACATCATCATAATAGTTGGCCCGACCGTGGACCGTCGATCAATTCGCAGAAAAAATGTTGGTTAAACAACGCTTCCTCCCAATTTTGGGCCAACTTTGAAAACCAATGGTATGCCAACCTTGTATTCCGCGGTTGGCTCAACCATGGCAACTATTGTTGGCCCAACTGTGTAAAATAGGGACGGCATGCGTTATCATTACGCTGGTTGGCCCGACCATTGGCTCACAAAGTTGGGCCGACCGTACAAAGGTTGGGTCACCATGGCCCGACCGACAATTCGCACCTGGGCCGTACAGTAATTTTCAGTCATATCTGATCGGTCTTACAATTTTGGTCCGCCATATTGAAACCGCCATTTTTAATTTTGACATTTTTCCTCTGTATTCCAATTCGACGATCCTAAAACCCCTTTAATACGACAAATAGTGAAATTTACTTTAGTGGAAATCATTCATGCCATGAAGGTTTAAAATAGATAATTCAATTGCATTTTTTACAAACAGGAAGTCGTAGGCTGATTTTAAGCCCATATTTGGATTCTGCTTGACGAAATCTATTAAAATATATGTGTAACATATGTAATATAATATCTGAGCGCCCATGGTGTCCAGTAATACAACTTTTTGTCAAAAAATGCCAAATTTAACCTAGATTTTGAAGGTAAAAAATATATATTTTCAGTTTCTCCGTATTTTTCCTCTATTCTGTAGTTATTCATCTGTACATCTAAAAAAAATCCATCCCTCTAGTCTAGGTCATCCCTGTCAAAAGATCTAAGATTTTGTCACGAACTTTTTCATTTTAGCCCACTGTGCGGCGGTCATAATTTCAAAATTCTTACAAAATTTGCATCGAAGTTGGTGCATACGGGTCTTCGAGGTCACTGATTTCAAATTTAATATTACACTTTCAGGATAAAAAATCATTTAGAAAATAAAATATTATGTATAAAAATTGTTCAATAACTATAGTCGTATCATAATATTATTATTTATGGACACAATTTGACCTAAAAGAATCTGTGGCGTAGCCAGGAATAACTTACCAGGCGAACATAGGGAAGAAGGGCAAAGAGGGTATCTGAAAAATAAAATGACTTATTACTGGAGTTAACAAACCATAATTGTTTAAACAATTTATTATTGTTTTTAATAAATATTTTCTTTGAATAATCTTAAAAAGTTTCGGCCTTTTCGGACATTTTTCATTTTTTTGTCAACTTTTCACTTAGAGCAATATTTAATGAACTTTAACAAACATACATTATTTCATTAAATTATTATCGTTTATAACTGTCTTCTCCTATATTAATGCGTTGCGTTGCGGTTTTTTTCTACAACTTTTAATTCCTTGTCCACTTTTTACTTAGTAAGATGATAATTAATGCAAGTTAACAAAAAAATAAATTTTTAAACGCTTATTATGGTTCATAACTATCTTCTCATAATTTTTAAGATTTTCTTTAACTTTTTAGTTAGGAACAAATGAAGGGCGGAAGAACTATAGGGGGTAAGTGCCACTTTTTTCGATAATGATATTTTTGCATTTTCGAATAGTCTTGGTAAAGGCCGTCACTGCTGCGTTAAGGAAATGTCAAAATACCAATTTCTTTTTATTTCATAGCTGTCTAAAAACGGTCGGGGAGGTAACTCCACGGTAGCGGAAATTCTATTGAAGGTAACTCCTCATGGGGCCCTATGGAAATTTCGCGTTTTATAACGGAATGGGGGGGTACACTCGAAATCTATGGGACTGAGGTTCCATATATTGGTGTTACATGATACTGAAGCCTCAGTAGGTTATCGTGGCGGAGAGTTTTCGTCTTCTTCATCATTCGTTAACGTGGTATTAGTCGAAAACAGCTCATCTTTTGTACATTTTGGTATTTCAAAAAATTTTTTCTTTTTTTTTTTTGACATCTCAGAAACGCGTACGGTCGTTCATGACGAAAAAAACGCACTGAACGAGAAAAAGAAAAACGATGGAGTTAACCCTTTTAGTTCTTCCGCTGCCCTGGAGTTACCCCCTTCCTAGACTTTGAACATTCGTGGCGCCTTCATTTTTTTATGTAACGGGATGAAATTCACAAAGGACATAGATCTACACTAGATTTACGTACAAAAAAATCACGCACCCTTTGGTACTACATGCAACGTATTGCGAACGTTTTTTCGTCGCCCTGTAAAATTTCGGAAATGGCACTTACCTCCTATAGTTCTTCCGCCCTTCAAATGTGGGTGTCCGCATGAAAAGGGTCCTTATGACCGGCAGAGAGTTACATACATCATACAGAATCATATGGATTATGGGGATGGCGACTGACACTTGCGGCCGCTAGGGTCGCTAGTGCGTCTGGGGATGTACACGGCGCATCGTCTGCTATGTTATTCGAATTCTGCAGTTGAGGTGTTTCGATCTTTTAGCATATTCGCATTATTTTTAAAATGCCAGGTATGTGTGTGGCATTCGGGTGCAAAAATGAAGGAGGACATCGAATTCCGATTGATAAAAAATGGAGGAAACAGTGGATAATAGCCATTAAACGAGAAGGTTTCTGTCCGAGTCCATCATCGCGAGTGTTCTCGAGCCACTTAACTAAAAAAGACTATTGCACCGAAGGCTTTTACTAAAGATATGATAAACGCATCTACGTTTATAATATCTTTGATTCTTTGGCGCAGTCCATTTTCCATGTCATATTCCAAAAATATTGATTACACTTCTATATTAATTTTATTTTTATTTTTGAACGTTTTAAGACTGTTGGCTTCAAGCTCATCTAACCTCAAAATTCAAGCGCCTGATATGACCCAATTATTAATAAATAATTTTTGCATAAAATAAAATTTGCGAATATTCAGGTTAGTTGAGGTTACCACTCGAAATTTTCATTTTACGCAATAATTATTAGAGTAAACAGCTTATTTACCGTATGGATATACACTTCTATTTAAAAAAGTGGTACCGCTTTGTATTCAAACAATATTTGAGCACCTCAGAGCAAAAGGAAGACTCCTCAGAGTCGTGAGGAAAAGCGAGACACTTATCGTTGCGCTGTCTTGCTCTTCAGGCATTTTGCGTAAGAGTTTCTCTTTCTAACGGTACTTGTCTCGTTTTTCTTCATGGCTCTGCGGAGTCTTTCTTTTGCTCTGACGTGCTCATTTAATGTTCGTATTTATTGAGTGAAATCGCAGGCAATTGAATTTTGAGGATACAGCTTGAGCCGAGAAGCCTTAAGCAACCTGCCGTGTTTTTTCATTGATTTAAGCGAATAAAGAAATCCAAAAACGTTGCATATCCATCGATACTAGGGTGGCCTTTATTTTAAACTTTTCGAATTTCTCTGCTCTCACCCCCCAGTTTTCTTCGAATGCCCAAAAAAAAAATTTCCAAATTTGAGCAAAATCGGTTAATATTTAGGGGTGCCACAAAGACCACGAAGTTGCCCATTGATTTAATATGGTAAATCTAATATTTAAACGCGATAATATGTTATAAATAATTCCGTGTTTCAGTATATTGTTCAGAATTCGTCAGAGAATGAAAATCAATCATAAATTTTGAGGTTGAATAATTTTCAGCCCCTCTTATGGGTCCCCAAAGAAAACCCCATAGTGACAAATTTGAATTTTACGTATAATTGCGGTTTATTGACGCTTTTAAAACGTTCTTTAAAAATAAATAATCATTAATCGGTAATTTAGAAATACCCAGTAATTTGTTCACTAATATTCAGTTGTTTATACAATTTCAGTTTTGTTCAAATATTTGATTTTTTTTCAGTTAACTCGCAAAATGAACGTATTTTCTAGACTTTATGAGTTATTTAATCAATAATACCAACAAAATAATTTGTTTAAATAATTTTACAATTATTTAAATAATACGTATTTGTTTAAGCATACATTTTACCTAAAAAAAGCAAGCGGAACATTTTATATCACTAAATTTTCGACAAATTTTAATATTTTTAAGTGATAATTTGCTTATTATGAATACTTGTGGATGTTTAAAAAATTTTAATTTGTAATTGCGCGCCCATGCCTTAGCGCCTGCGCAAAGACATATCTCCATACGCACTACTGCCCTCTACGCTGAGCTTGACAAATCGCCGTCCCCATAGCTGGACAAGTTCCCGAAATTTTAAGCCTAAGACGAACCCTTTAGGTTGAAAAACGAGTCGCCAGGGCATTTTTGAAGTTGGAACTTTGAAAAATCGCTTTTCGAGTTGGCGAAAGCCATAAGCTCACATGTGTCTTAATATTATTCCCCACTTAGATCCGAAAAAAATCTTCTTGCACCTAGAACCGCCCACAAGGGCTGTTTTCATGCGGACGTCCACAAATAATAAATATTAATATTGAGTTAAACAAAAAAGCTCTCAAGGAAAAATATATATTTAATATGGCATTATTTGGCATTTGGCACATTATGGCATTATTGAAAGAGAATATTATGAAAAATAATGATCAATTTTTTAAACAATTATGTTTGTTAAGTTGAATTAATTAATTCTTCACTCTAATTGAAAATTCGATAAAAAGTTGTCAAATTTTAGAAAAAACTGCAACTTTCTAGCATTTTTCTGAGAGAATATTATTATAAATAATAATAATTCATTTAAAAAATTATTTTTGTTAAATTCAATTGATTATTGCCTCACTCTAATTAAAAAGTTGAAAAAAAGTTGAAAAATTCCGAAAAACCGCGACTTTTTAAATCTATTCTAAGAGAAAATTGCTGAAAATAATAATAAATTGTTCCAATAATTCGTGTAAACTTCTAGTTATCAATTAAAGTAGTATTTTATGTATTATAAACAATTTGCGTTTCAAAAAACCACAAAACAATTTTAATTAGCGCCAGAAAAAATGTTTTTATTTGTATTCTATATAGCTAATTGTGAGAAGAAATGTTGAGTTTCAACTCGATCCACCTCTATCTCAATCTCAATCTCTATATATAATTTTCTTAAACGTATTTGGGGGGGGGGGGGGGGGGGAAGAAAAAATTTGAGGGCGATAAGCATGCGAATTCGAGAAACAAACTTTCCGATTCATTCTGAGACCACTTTAGTCCACAATGAGGGCTTTATGATCCGCTCACGAATTTCTACCTTTCAGGTAGTTCTGGATTAGGACAAAGCTATATTTATAATTGAATATTTGCCGTGATAAAATCTTGTTTTATGGCGTTGGCCTTTGAATTTATTTAATTTTGAATGTGGAAATCTACACTTTACTGCCTTCATTTTCGCAGGTATCATGAAGAATAGACGCACCAGTTTATGATAGTGTCTATTCTATATCATCCCTCTTTATCATGAGCATTTATGGCAAATAATAGAGCTGTCAGAACATAGACACGAACTGTTATAAATAGAATGAAGTTTTCCAATCTGTAACAGATATTTGATTACGAAATTTCGGGGGGGGGGGGGGGGGGGGGCTTGAGCCCCTCAGCCCCCTGGCTACACCACTGACAAGAATTACCCTCCAGGGTTGCGGAAATAGTAATTAGTCCATTGACAATTAAATAATTGAAGTTCAACTATCAATTCAAATTTTTTAAATTGGGAATTAAAATTTAATTTGTAATTCAAATTTTGCTAATTGAGAATTAAAATTTAATTTCTGATTAAGGTTTTTCTAAGTGAGAATTAAAATTTAATTTCTAATTCAAATTTTTCTAAATAAGAATTGAAATTTAATTTCAATTAAAATTTTTCTAATTGAGTATTAAAATTTAATTTCTACTTAACATTTTTTTAATTGAAAATTAAAATTTAATTTCCAATTAAAATGATTCTAATTGACAATTTAAATTTTATTTTTAATTGTAATTGTTCAAATTGACGATTTAAACCTAATTTAACTATTTTTAATTAAAATTTTAATTCAACCGTCTGTTGTCAAATAATTAAATTATTAATTTATTTGTCATCAACTAAAATGTTATATGGGAATCAAGAAAAATTCAAATTTCGTGTGAAATGAAATAATTGCTTCCTCATACAGGTAGGTTTGTAATTAACTAAATTTTCAAATGTACTTTTTTGACATATTTTGATATAATTCGACCCCAGGAGCTGAACTTCACATGATCTACTATAAGGGGTCGTGCATAAATTACGTAACACTTTTTTGGGGCTGGGGGGGTCTAGCTTAGTGTTATATAATGGTGAAAAACTACAGGAAAAAGTCGGAAAAAGCGTTACATAGGGGGGGGGGGGGGGGGTCGAAATAGTCGGAAAATTGCGTTACGTAATTTATGCACGAACCCTAACCTACCAATATCGTTTTTTAATTTTTCAACTAAATTAGTGTCCTGTTTACAAAAGGATTTTTTTATATTGGGAATACAACAGTACTGCATTTGATGTAATTGTTAAGCGTCTTCGAGACGCGTGGATTGAACTTTTGAGGAACTTTCGAATACCATAAGTGATTAATTTGAAATATAATACTACGGTAGGTTAAAAAGTTGTTCATTGTAACACAACACATGAATTGACATTTTGGTTGGCCCTCTGATTTTCTCAAAATAAAATTTTCGGAAAGACAGAAAAATAAGCTTGAAAATATTGAAAGTGTCCATTTCTTCTATTGTTAGGGAAAACCTCCCTCTATGAGGAAGCAAATTTATTTGATACTTATGATTACTTCAATATTTGCTCCTTATTTTGCACTAATTTTTATTTCCAGCTACCCTGAAAAATCTATAATTTCAATAAATTTATATCATCACAATTAATAATATGTATTGATATTGAAAAATACGTATTTTCGTTGTCTTGTTTGTGTAATTAAAAAAAAGAGCGCATCCTATACAAAAAATGTTGTTATCATACATTTTATTGCAACTTGTGTCGTTTTTACAAGAATTTAATTTTTTTCTTTTTATTCTTATTTTTTACGATTGAAAAAAAAATCTACTCGCCCTTTCTAAAAATTCTGAATAACGAAATCATAGATCCTCTTTGAGTGAACAACTTTCGCCTATTAATTTTTTTCATAGCTTGTTTCGTTTTTCCAACAAATTTTTTTTTTTTAATTTCAATGATATTTTTTACGAATAAAACAAAAACGAAGCGTCCTATCAAAAAGTGATTAATAACAAATTTGTAGATCTTTTTTGGGTGCACAATTTCTGTCGTCTTATCTTTTTTTGTATCTTGCATAGTTTGATCGCAAAATGGAATTTTTGATTTTTTGAACAAATTAAAAAAGTTATAATCTTTTAAAACTTTTTTTAGGACTCTTCTTGACTTTTTTCATATCATGCGTTGTTCCGCTTAAAATGTTTATTTTCGTTTGTTTTTTTGTATTTTGAAAATGATATGATCGATAATTTTCTTTTTATCGAAAAATGTCATGAGAATAAATTGTTCGAGTTTCCGAGTACACTCGAACTCCAAAGATACGAGCGTCAAAGGGGCACCCACTCCTGCAACTTTTAGGCTTCAGGGGTAATGCGTGAGAACGCACACAGGCCTACTACGCGCATGCGCGCGTATCCAATTCGCAGTGAACAAACGTCGAATTCAAAGCAGCGCGCACTCGCGCGCGCCTCACTCTCGAAAATGGTGGGGGTAGAGGGGAAAAAATTCCTCTCGCATCTTTGGAGTCGAGACGCTCGTATCTGTGGAGCGCTCGTATCTCTGGAGCTCGTAACTTTGAAGTTCGAGTGTACTATGAGTAGACTAACATAGAAATTTCAGTCACACACACACGCGCGCGGAAATTAAAAAAAAATTTCGAGCTCCTGGGGTCGAATTATATCAGAATATGTCAAAAAAGTATATTTGAAAATGTAGGTAATTACAAACCTCCCTCTATGAGGAAGTAATTCGCACATTATTTTGCAATATCTGAATAAGCAGTACCAGCTTGAGATACAGAAATAAATATAATATAAATTTGATATAATAGTGTTGAACATAATGTTCAGAAGTTCGCAATTTGGACAAAATCGAGTGCAAAGCACGTGATACGTAATAAGAATGTGTTCGTTAAAGCCGAAGGAGCTTTAACGAAAGAGAATTCACAATTACCAAATAACAGTTGTCGATTGGAGACGATCATTCGCACACCTTCACCCCCTACTCTTTAGCCAGGCACCCGTTATCGCACATGCGCACCGTGCGCAACTCTCAGTCCAGCGTCCAGCTCGAAATTAGTTCGCTGCTCCAATCTGCTCATTTTTTATGTCTGCGTATGCTTGTATTCGATAAAAAAGGGATAAATTTCGATAAATAAAGTTTCAGTGCAAATTTTGCGACAACAGTTTTGCAACGAAGTATACCCTACAAAGACACGTCAGAGGGAGATCCATGCTCCAATAGCTTTAATGATTTTTTTATGAATAGGCTTCATTTGTTTTTCTTGATTCAACTTGAAATGTTTTGCCAAAGACTCCTAGCTGTCATATTTTCATTATTGCAGAAACTTTTAGCTATATAAACAATTTTCATAGACAAATTGTTTATATAAACAATAATTATTGTCATTATGAAAAATATGGCAGCAAGGAGTTTGTTTTTCTCAGACTTCCCGTCACTTGGATTCAATGCACAGAGGTAAGATAAGAGGTAACATAAGAAAGAGAAGAAATGGTTAACTTGTAAAGTTAGTTGCTTCAACAAATAACCCACATGACAATCTTTCACAGTTTCAAATTCTTTTTGAATATTTCTTGAATTTACGATATATTTGAATTTATGATATTCTACACAATTTTTCGAAATTTTACGATATTGTTACGTCTTGGAGGAGACCCACTTACCTCATCATAAAATAATTAAATAGAAACTTACGCTACTTCCTCTTTTTTCGATCCTAAATTTGTAAAAAAATAGGAAACATGGATTGAGGAACAAGCAAGACGAAAAGTTGAAATAATTGAATTCAAGATATAAAGTTATATTTTATTATCAAGAATTTTACAAATGTGTGATTTGTGAATATTGTTTAAATTGTTTTAATTATTTTCAATTGGTTGCCGTGACATGTAAATTCAGGAATGTCAGGAAAATCTTGTCTTATTGTACACCCTTTAAAAAAAGGAAAACACTTTAGTGACGAGAATTTTAATTGAATTAGAAAAAAAAAAGAAATAAGGGATAGCAATGTTGGATGGAAACTTACCGAAAATTTTTGTTGTTGTTGCTCACACGGAGAAACCCAAACACCAATGGTTGGTGTTTGCTGGAAAAAAAATCGCGAAACACCACTGAACGCTGCGTACGCACGGATCATTAGTGTTTCGGGCAGTGGCCAATGGCACCTACGCAACAATAATCGAAACATGACTGAGTCGTTCGTGCGCGTCACTGGACATAGTCTACGCATTAATAGTTAGTGCGTGCGGACGGCGCTCATCGATGTCGAAAACAATAAAGAATCATTCGTGATACCATTATTCATTTAATTGAAATTAAGTTGAGTTACCTCTAAGTAATCCCTTTTTAAATGATGATAATAATTATAAATATAGTTTGAAACAATTCTAAGCAATTAAATGCTCGAGCGGAAAGGTATACTGATCTTAAAATAGTTCTTTGACACTTTAGACACTGATGAAAAAGCTGCGTATGCGCACTTTCGAGATGAGGTACTTTAGACACTGGCATAGGTAACTTTAAACACTGGTGTGGTATCTTCTTGAAATAAATTTAGATTTAACTTTAACAAATGTTTTAATGGTTGAAGTTTTGTTTTTAGGGTTTCGTAACATTAAAAAAAAAAAAATTTCAAACATTATTTTGCACAAATTTTTTTTTTCACCATTTTTTTCACCAAATTTTTTTTTCAACATTTTTTTTCAAAAATTATTTTGTACAAAATTATTTTTCAAAGATTGAAATTTTTTTTTTTTAATTTCATTACCCCACTCTATGCAATATAAAATTTGTATTTTTCGTCACCACCTCCTAACAAATTTTTCGGACTGGCGTTGCAAAAAATAACAAATAACTATTTTCTAATATTTATGTTTAATTGTTCATATTTGTCATGCCTTTCAGCTACTTTTATTTTGTTCCGCTCTCAAAACTGAATTCTAACGTTAGGTAAGGTTAAAATATCTAGCTCTACACGATTGTTCAAAGACCGCAACGCGCAACACTCAGTAGTATGCGCGAAGCGGTTGTAGATATTTTTGATATGAAAGTCTCATGTGCGACGGCGCGATTCTTTCTTGTTTCGCACATTTGTGAGTGCCGCGTACGCATCAACTATTGATGCGTAGACTCATTCCAATAGCGCGCACGAACGACTGAGTCGTGTTTTGATTTTTATTGCGTGAGACATCACTGGTCACTGCGTGAACACTAATGAATCGTGCGTACGCAGCGTGCAGTGGTGTTAATACATTTTTTTCACGACAAACACCAATGAGTCGTGTCAAACGCAAGAATCAATGGTGCTTGGGTTTCTCCGTGCAGAACGCTTGGAACTCTTTATTTGTTGGTTGTGGAGGTGATCAGTGCTCCTTTTTTGTGGATCCTTTTGAGAACTTCCGGAATCCTGGTGAGAGATACGGTTTCGAGATTTGGTCTGATCTCTCTTGTTGCGCTATTATATATCGATACAATAGCTGGTTCCCGAACTGCTGGGGAGGGGTTTCTTCAGTTTAAGGGGTCACTGAATTTAGTTATTTAGATTAATAGTTCACTTTTAATTAAATGTACTATTTTTATAATTTTTTAGTACAGTCCACTTTTGATTAGTTTATAATTGTTTCACTTTTAATTAAATGTTCTGTTTTTATAATACTGTTTTTAAGTACAGTTTCACTTTTTGATTAGTTTATAATTGATTCACTTTGAATAAATCTACTGTTTTTATAATACTGTTTTTTTTAAGTACAGTTTCACTTTTTGATTAGTTTATAATTGGTTCACTTTGAATAAATCCAACTTAAAGATGTTCCGGGGAGTTTTAGGGCAGCACTTCGTCGGTAGAATTAAACTTGTTGTTCCGGAGAGTTTTTGGGCAGCGATTCGACGGTAGAAATAAACTTGTCGTAACCCTTAAAAACCTGGGTATATATAGGCAGAAAATCTGATCAGGGGTGGAAAAATAGTCCCTTCGTGGACCTTTTTTGAGAAGATTTATTGCATTCTTGACCCAGATCCTGGAATAGTGCGTAGGTGGGAGGCCACGCGCCGGTGTTTCCGATGCATTTTCTTGTGGGATTGTCGGCCGCCACATATCATTGTGATGTTTATAGCCTTTTCACCAATTGGGCCATAGTAGATGGGCCTCGCGTGTTCCTTCGTGGGGCTTCCGATCTTCTGATTGGTTGTGACGTCAATGACCGCGCATTCACATTTGTATGATTTCATGTTTCTTAGAATTTGACATGGAATTTTATAATATGATTCTGAATATAAATAGTAAATGTTTATAACAATAATAATTGATAATAATAGATCATGATGATTAATAATAAAAGACATAAAGATTAATTTATAAATGATGCAGTATTCGGATATACATATAAACTGTTTCATATATCTATGGTCGGTAAGGTAGGGTGCTTATGGTAATGATAATAAAAAGTTGTGAATATTTTAAATAATTGATATTGATAAGTGATTAATATTATAAATAAGTAAATATTATGCATATATAACGGTCACAGGCCGTGATATTTCAATAATCTATGATTGTTGTTCAGAGAATATATTCAAAGACTACTTACTCTTATGGTAATGATAGGTTTTGAATATTTATTATAATTGATATTGATAAATGATTATTATTATAAATAAGTAAATATTATGT
>CAKNXH010060751.1:41075-102338 GCA_932178445.1 Andricus quercusramuli
GAAATTTCCCCAAGAATCTTGAGAAAATTCTTTTTGTTTAATCTTTTCAGAATTTCTCAACCTTCTAATCTTTTAACTTTATAAGTTATAATTCTTCTTAAATCGTTTCAAAACTTCTGAATATCTTCTAAACTTAATCAGATTTTTTTCTAAAATTATCTAATATGACAAAATTGCAAAATTTCGCTTTAAAATCTTTTACACTCTTTTTAAAAATTCTAGGAAATAATTTGAAATATTTTGCAATCTTCTTCAATTTTCTCTTTGAATTCATAAAAAAAAAATTTAGAATTTCCGCATGAATCTTGAGAACACTTTTTTCATTCTCTTGACACCCTGACAAATTCAGTTTACCTAAAATTGCTTAAATCCTGAAAAATAAAAATTGTCTTGAAGTCTTCCATATTCTTTTCCCACACATTTTTAAATCTTCAAAACTTAAAATTCCCAGAAATCTCAACAAAAATTAATCTCCCAAAATCTTTAAAAATTATTAAAAAGCTTCTAATTTTTTTTTCGAATTCTTCGAAATAAGTTTTTGCCCATAATTTAATTTTTCTTATCTCTTTGAGAATGTAAAAAAGTTTACAAATGATAGTGTCATAGCAAAATGTTAAGAACATAATTATTTTCCAATACTAAACAATTATTTACAATTTGACATGCAATTAAAAATGTAACGAAACCCAAACCATTTAAGTACTAAAATGTCCAAACAATTGCGTATAGAAATTTCAAAATGCACAATTTGATATTTCAACCCCTATAAAGGGCAATTTTTCACGTTTAAGGGTAGTATTTTTTCCGTCATTCAATTATCATAATAAATGTTGAGATTCATAACAGATGAGGGATAAATAAAATCATATTTTGATGATTTTGGCTGAGTTACTTATCATGATTTAATTAAATTATATCTAAAAAGCCTAATTTTGATTCATCTTTCATACTTTCAAGGTTAAATTTGACCTATAGACATTTCAGAAATAATAATGAAACTATCAACAAGATGTGAAGATGAAAAAATGTGTCGTCTACTTCTGATTTTCAAACTTTATGTTTATAAACTCTCACAAGTCAAGCGCGTCAGGCGAGTAAGTGACACGAGGCACGAGCATACAACTATTTTCGAGCTGGAATCCGCGCGCGCACACGGGTACTTGGACTTGGGATAAAGAGTAGGGAGTGAAGGTGTGTGAAAGATCGGCTCGTTTGTCTGTGATTTGATCTTTAATTTTAAAAGGTCTGTGCGCAAATATGGGGGAATTACAAAGACCGAGCGCATAACGCAAGGTGAATAAATCATCGAGCGCGAAGCGCGAGAGAAATATAATATCAAGCGCGAAACGCGAGAACCAACAGTATGTGTGCAATCGTGTATCTCAATCGTGTGTACACGATTGGGAACGATTGAGTGTTGCAAAGTTTCAATCGTTCCCGGATTTTAAGGTTATGAAGTGGTAATTTGATGGCAGCACTTTCGTCTCGCGGGAATGATTTGAAAACGTGTATTTACTTTTTTTCGAGGCAGCACATTTTAAGCAATATGTTCATTAAAAAAATTATATAAATGTTTTTTCATAATTTCCCCGAGCTGAGGGTGCTGTCATTAAGGGGGTCATCCCGTGTGACGGTTTCAAAAAATCGATTTTTTTGTTTTTGCATAAATCCAATCTAGAGTATGTATAGGATATACTGGTTAAGTAATTTTCCAAAATTCAAAGTCGTTGAAAAGTTACAGCAGCTTAGAGCGCGCGGCCGATCGCTCGACGGGGCGGAAAACATGAGCTATTCGACTGTCCCGAAGAATAAGTCACTAACAAAGTTTTCCTATACAGAGTGTATCAACTATATTTTACTTCGCTAGAGTGTCGTATCTCTATGTATTTTTAAATGGAGATGCGACACTCTAGCCAAGCATAATGTAGTTGATACGGTCTGTTTTCGGAAAAATTGGTTAGTGACTTATTCTTCGGGACAGTCGTATTGTGTACCTTCGGATTTGTACCAGAGGCCGATTCTATTTACACGCAGATATACGCACACATATTTAGAGGGGCACTGCTGTTCTGAAAGTCTGAAACTCAAATTAAATGTAACGGTTCCTTAGTTTTGGCTCTACAGTCAGCGGCGTAACAGCTATAACACCCGAACTTTCAAACGCGTTTTTCTCGAAACTACATTTTTTAAACTGGTGACCATGATTTCTCAAAAACGGTTCAATCGATTGCTTTGAAATTTGAATGATACATTCAGCACACGTACGGCTATCGCCGGAACTATGATTTTTGAAAAATATTGAACCATTTTTTTTTTCTTTCATGAAAAAATAGTCGCAAAAAATCATGAAATTTTGAGTTTTAATGTTTAAAAGCATATAAAAAATTGAATTTTCAAGATTTTCAAAAAATCCTGGTTCCGGCGATAGCCATCCACCTACAAATTAACATGTAATTTTGTTTTTTGATTTCGGATAAGCCACTCTGACAGAATCCTGGTCAACGTTTACCTGCCTTTTTTTATATGATTGCCATTCGCTCAATAAAACTCGTGATCAAGATTATATTTTTGCATATAAAAATTCATAATTACTATTAAAGACTGAATTAATATATAGTGAAAATTTGGAAGTTCTGTTTTTTTTTAATTTAGCAACAATAAATTTCGAAAAAACCCTTTAAAAAAAGGCTGCAACACGGGATGACCCCCTTAACAAATTTGCCGATGGGGTGAAGTTTTTTCATCAAGTTATTCAATTTATTATCTATAATTTTGTATAAAAAACATGTAATTTATGAAATAAATTACTTGAAATATTTTAGGTACAGAACAATTAAAATTAGCTGACAGTAAAGCTATTCAGATTCTTCTTCATCTTTTAACATCCTAGGGATATTAGCATTTTCACTTGTTAATTCGTCACCCTCTGACCCATTGTCACTCTCACTTGATAGCAGATTCGAGCCATCCAATGTAGGGTCCAACACTAAATCATCTTCGGGAAAATCTTTTAATTTATCTGCCCCTTGTCCTTCTCCTATTCCCTTCTGTAAATGAAAAGAAAATAATTATTGTGTGCCGAAAAAACTTGTTTTAAATTACTATTTAAATTCATAATTAGTGGCATATGGCGGGCTTTATAATTCTGAAATTTGTGCAGATATATAGCCCTTTACTTTTTCGATTTCATTGTCAACGGCTTTGTCGGACATGTTCAAAGTCTCAAGCCAGTACCTTGTGATGTCTGAGAAAAAATATACAGTTTTTTTTAATGGCATGTAAGATCCCATAGTATTCGTTATACCTTGATTTTGAAAATTACAGCAAAAAAAAAAATCAAAAGTATGAAACTATATGTATTCTATAAAATTGTGTAATAAAAACCTTTAATGACCAACACTCTGGTTGGGTCCAACTTTTTCGGTGCTCTTGACAATGACCCTGGCTCTCTTCTGTTACTATTTCTACCTGCGACCGTTGAAATTTTCAAATCCTCGGGTGAGAAAACCATACCACACAATAGTTTTACAAACAATGGTGGTGAATTGGAGTTACAAGCTTCATTGTCATTAATGAAGGCAATGAACTTTCGAGTTCGAACTGCTATACATTTTTTGTTTTTTTGTTTTGTAAACTATTATGCTAATAATTTGAAGTAAATTTATTAAATCCAGAAGGATTCAATGAATAATTTTTGCATTTCAAATTTCAAATACAATAAATTTGCAGTGCTCTAATTTATCGAGTTTCGACTTAAGATTATTCAACTTTGAATGTTATCTCTTAAAGTAAACATTTAAAACTGTACATTTCGAAATAGATGATGAACATTCGGAATTAAACAATGAAACATTGAAAGACTTAAAAATAAACATTTTATGATTCAATCCTTGAAAATTACAAAATTTCTTATTAGGCTTTCAAATTCAAGAATTCAAAATTACAAGTGCTTCTATCAAAAATTCCAAACGAAAACTTCTTCAATCTCAGATTGCTTCATATGCAAATGACATTTAAAGCCATTAGACAACTTTCTCTATTGAAACTAAGAATTTATAATAATCTCGGTCAGAAAATAAATTAACTGCTGCCAATTCCAAAAAAAAAAGAAATTCGTTTGTAGAAATTGTTATAGGTAATTTATGTTATCATCAGAATTTCCCCGGTATCCTGGAGGCGGGTATGGAAATGCGGCCTTATCTTCAATATGCCTATTGAAAATCCGAGCTGAAAATTAATCAATTGTTTCAATCTGTGTGATATTATCTGTTTATTATATAAAATTGTATTCAATATATTTACCTTCGAATTCTTCATATTTATCATCCAACTTCTACCGGCATTCTTCATATCTGCCTCCATTCTTCATATCTGCCTCCAAGTTCTCTAGCTTCCAATCGCATCTCATTCACGATTTTCAACTGATGATCTAATAAGCGAGTGATATTTAGAATCGTTTCCTTAGATTTCAAATATCTTTGATGACAAAAAACGTTATCGCATGACGGATTATTCTTCGATGAAATTCTTGGTTGTGACGGAGAAGAACTACTTAACAACAACTTGTCGAGATTTTTCGTTTGTACCAAAGGAGTAGGCTGTGACTAAGACGAGCTACTTTTTAATGCTTGTTTAGGCTGTAAAGCTTGTTTAGGCTCTTTTTGAATTTTGGTGCATCATTATCTAACGGAGCACTTCTTTTCTTCGAATGCTGCTGCATATTTATGTCAGGCACGGAGACAGTTTTTCTTTTTGCAAGTAAGTCTAATAGAGAGTAAAGCAGCGGGTAGACGATTAATCACAAACTGTGTCGAATGCGATCTCTAGATTTATTGTGAAAACAATTGCATTAAAGGACTGTAAGTAACCCGTGTCGCGATTCAGACAAGAATGAACAAAACGAACGTAGTATAGGTGAAACAAAGAATAAAGGCAAATTCTCCACACTCTCCCTCAAGTTGCGCCCTAGAGTAAATTAACCGATGACAATCCAAGTCAGAAACGCACTCCATGTGCTTAGGTCCGGGCAAACCTTTAGTTAATATGTCAGCTACCATCCTCTCTGTAGGCAAGTAAGTTAGGTCAACAGGGTGTTCCTACAATACTTGTTGTATAAAATGATGCTTCACATCAATATGCTTGGACCTGGAATGATGCACTGGATTCTCGGCGAGTTTACCAGCCCCTTGATTATCATTGAAAAAAACCACACTGGCAAGCTCTGGATGTCCTAGATTCTTCAGGAACTTGATGAGGTATATGGCTTCCTTGGAGGCATCGGTGATGGCCATGTACTCGGCTTCGGTAGACGAGAGGGCCACGGTGCGTTGTTTGCGTAACTCTCACGATATGGCCGCTCAGCTGAAGATGAAGACTGAACCCGTGTAGGAGCGTCTGTCTATGACAGTTGGCGCAATCGGCATCGACGTAGCATCTCAAGGCATCGTTTTCGTTTTCGAATCTCAGCCCTAGATTCGTAGTTCCTTGGAGGTACCGTAGTACGTGTTTGGCTGCTGACCAATGCTCTTGCTTCGGGTGACTATTGAATTGTCCGAGCACACTGACGGCGTGCGCTATATCTAGTCGTGTTCCCAATGCGGCGTACATTAAAGCTCCAACCGCTGCGAGTGGAGTGCTTGCGGGTTTACTCTCGTTCATCCGGAATCTTGAAGAATGTCCTTCAAATATGCGGTTTGAGATATGGTAATGCCTTCTTCATCTCGTGTGATCTCCATGCCCAGACAATACCGAGCTTCACCGAGATCCTTCACCTTGAACTCCGTGGACAGTTCCTGCTTGATTTCACTCTCCCTTGCTGGACTGTCTTACACGTTCAAAATGTCGTCCACATAAACCAGAAGAAAGGTAATTTTGTTGCTGTAAGTGTAGACACACGGATCTGCGCCTGTTGGTGTCAATCCAATTTTGCGAAGAATCGAGTCCAATTTGGTATACCACTGGCGTCTGGCTTAGTGTAAACCATATAGAGCTCTATTAAGTTTGCATACCTTGGGTGTTCCATCTATCTTCTTCAGCATCTCATTGGCTCATCTGGAAAGAATGTTATTGTTGTCTTCGTGTGCCATCCTTTAAAGCATTTTCTCTAATAGATCAGGCTTTTCCATGTAAACCAAGGTGTCCATTTCGGCATTCAGATAAGCTGTTTCGATGCCTAGTTGATTTATCCTAAGGTTAAATTTGACTCACAATGCAATCAACAGTCTGAATGAACTGAGACGGGCGACAGGAGCAAAGGTCTCGAAAAAATGCAAGCCTGGTTGTTGTGCGAAACCCTTCGCGACAGCGCGTGCTTTTCTTTCTTCCAGTTGACTAGATCAAATGTCTCGTTTAACATCAGGCTCCTAATCTCCTCGTAAATGGCATCTTCCCATTCATCGCGGTCAAGTCTGGACAGGGCCCGTTGCAACGGGATCTCGCAGGCATTCAAAGCAATGCAGGATTCTTGCAGCAACCCTCCAACATCAGTATTCTCCTTCCATCCAAGAAATTCTTCTTCGCTGCAATCAGCAGGCTGTTCGTGCGCAGTATTGGCAGGAACATCTATTTGTACAGTATTGTACTGTTTGGAAGGACGTACTGGTTTGCCAGATGAAACCTTTCGAGGTCTGCCGGGTCCTCTCTTATGTATTTCCTGTCGGTTGATTTCATTTACGGGTGTTTCATCGATAGGAACATCATTTACAGGTAGTTCATCGACAGGAACGTCATTTATAGGCGGTTCAGCAACGACAGGAACATCATTAGCTGGAGGATCATTGAGAATACTCTCGTCCATTTTGTGGTCGAGAAGAAATTCCACCTTGGGTGTAGTTGATGGGGCTTCTCCAATATTTCCTGTAAATTATTCATACATGAATTGCACGTCACGTATTATCCGGATTTTTCTATCAAACGGAATCCAAATCCGGAAGGCTTTCGCGTTAATGGCATAGCCAACGAAAATGCCTTTAATTCCACTTGGTTCTAGTTTGTCCTTGTTTGGACTTTTATCGAGACAATATGCAGTAACTCTGAATTTTCTTCAATGTCTTAAATCAGGTCGCTTACCTGTCCATTTCTCGTGCGGTGTTTCCCATCCCAGTGGCTTGGTAATGCATCTGTTCCTTATGTAGCCATCATACAACGCGCTGGTTCAATGAGAGATCGATTTTTGCGCTCCGCAATTCCGTTCTGCTGCGGAATGTAGGGTGCTGTTAATCGATTTCTTATTCCTGATTCCTTTAGAATTCGATTCATGTCAGAGTTGACAAACTCTGTACCATTGTCGGATTGGAGTGCTTTGATCTTTAACCCAGTGTGCGTCTCGACGAGGTTCTTGTATTCCAAGAATTTCGAAATTACGTCCGATTTGTTGCGAAGTAGGTAGTGCTCCGTCCAACGGCTGTAGTTGTCCGTAAATGTAAGGAGGTACCGTACTCCACCGAGTGACGTTGTTCTCATGGGGCCACACAGGTCAATGTGGATCATGGGGCCACACAGGTCAATGTGGACGACTTCGAGAAGAGAAGATGTTCCTTGGCGACTTCCTTTTGGAATTGGTTTGCGTGTGATTTTTCCGGCTGCACATGTGTCACATGGTGAGCAACTAGGATCAACCTTAAAATCCAGACCTGTGACGACTTCGTTTTGGATCATGAGATTCATGTCTCTCTGATTTAAGTGACCTAGTCGTTTGTGCCACTCGATTGTGTCACTCTCTTTATCATGCGCAACACACGCGACATCAGATTTTGGACGCAGAAAAAATAAATCACCTTCGCGTTTCGCGGTAAGTCTTACACTTCCGTTTTTGTCTTTCACCTTCACACGTTTTTTAGTGAAAATGACAGTATAATCCTTGTCCACTACTTTAGTAACTAACAATAAATTCGTTCGCAAAGCCGGCACATGAAGAGTATTTGGCAATAAGAACTTTTTATCCTGTTTACCGTCTGATGCCACAATACGGACGTCACCTTTTGCTGTAACTTCAGCGGTCGTGTCACTTGCCAACTTCACTCCACTACTCACCTTGTGTGATTCTATGAAGAGGTGTTTGTCCTTACATAGGTTTGAGGTACATCCACTATTGATGCACCATTCTTCACCAGTCGTTACGTTGTGCGACAAGTCTTCCAGATGATTGGAGATTTCACTCACGAGAAATGTATCGTCAACGTTGTTTGCGTTTGCCTCTTCCTTTCTCTTCTTTTTAAAGCACTTGGACGTTCTATGGCCTGTTTTCCCGCAAAAGTCGCACTTTATTTTCTCTCGTTGTAGTCTCCGAGTGTTATCTTGTCGTTGCTTAGCGAACATGGCTCCGTTGTCATCACTTTTGTGTTCTCTGGCAAAGCTCTCTTCGATAATTTTTCCGATTAGCTTTTCTATATCTGGTAACGTATCATGCGATTTCACAGCGCAGCAAAAGTTGTCATAGCTACTTGGTAAGCTATGTAGTAACATCATTGTCAATAAATCGCCAATGATCTTAACATCCATTTGTTCTAAATTGTCAACGATGTTCATGAATCGTGGCAAATAATCCCGAACGTCGCCGCCATCGCGCATATTTTGTGAGAGTAGCTGCTCCAGGAGTGTAGCCTTTCTTGTGGGCCCTGGGACGCGTATATAGACTCGAGCTTTGTCCAAACACTGCTTCCGAATGTGCTTCAATTGCGACGAACTAATAGAGAGAATGAGATCCGATTTGGCCATTCGATCTTCTTGTTTCCATCTATTTAGTGCATCTCCCTCATCTTCTGGTTTGACCTTTTCTCCAGAAACATACGGCCATGTTCCGTTTTTCGTTAGGAGAGCCTCAACCTGAATTTTCCAGGTTTCATAGGTTTCCTTGGATAAGGGTTCGATTCGCATGGAACTGTTCGCGAATAAATGAGAAGATTCACTTCGCTTGAATAAGCCACCGATCACAGTTTTATAACGAGGTGTGTAAATTGGAATTTGAATCGCACACGTGGGCGTCCGATGGAATGGCGTCGGTTCCCCTTTGTTTCGAGTCCGATTGATATTGTTCGTCAAATATGACCCCTGGGCTCAAAACCTAATAGAGAGTAAAGCAGCGGGTAGACGATTAATCACAAACTGAGTCGAATACGATCACTAGATTTATTGTGAAAACAATTACATTAATGGGCTGCAAGTAACCCGTGTCGCGATTCAGACAAGAATGAACAAAACGAACGTAGTACAGTTGAAACAAAGGATACAGTGGTCACATCTATTTCAGAATTAGAAGGGCGCGAATTGCAAATTTTCACAAAGTCTTCTTGTTTTTTTTATGCTTCTCAATTTCGAGAGATCTTGAAATTTTTACAGCCTTCTGTAGAAATAAAAACAAAAATGACGTGAATTGTAAAGCTGAATCTAGTTTTTGATGACGACTTTTGATTTAATGGAATCTTAATTAGTCCCTAATTAGATTAAAATGCAATTTACTAATGGCTGATTGTCATAAAGTTGACCACTTTAAGTAAGTCCCAGTATTTTTCCACTTTTCTTTTCAACAAAAAATTTCAGCAACGTGTAAAATTCATCTCTCGTATTTCACCCTTTGTTAGGGTGCCCAAAAAAGGTGTACTTTTAAATTTAGCAAACGCTAACCCATAAAATTCTTCCTTTTGGTGAAAAAATACTGTCTAAATTTTATTTTATTTTTCAAGAATTGTTAAGAGGTTCCGCTAGGCCGTATTAGGTCTAAACATGAATTTTCTTAATTGTCAGTTTTTAATCAATTCAAATTTTAAGCTACAAAATTATTTCACCCCTAGAAAATATTTGTTATTTATAGAGGAATAACCACTAAAATTGATAAAAATAAATTTGTTAATAAGAAAATTTGTTAATTTCATTACAATCAATGGTATGAGATGGCCCCTGAACATTTTTTCCCCTGGAATAATGTGCACAGGATTTTTTTCTACCATATAAAAAGAATATTCTCGAAAAGTAATACATTAAAAATATTCGAACCAGGTAGTGACAGAGCAAAATCTTCAGTGTCAAAATACCCAAAAAATGTAAATTTTTTATAGTTTAGTGATTCCTATAGTAATTTAAAATGTATTATTACCTATCATTTGCCTGAAAAAGATGTGAGCTAGTTAATTCAGGTCGATTTCGATGCAATTCTGCATTTTTATAAGTCTTGCTTATCAATTTTTTTACCAGTTAATTGAATTTTTAATTGCTAAAAATTAGACTTGATAACAAATTACAGGCAAAAATACATTTTTTCTATAATTTGTGAAAAAGTGCCAGTTTTTCCACCTGTTTTTGGTGTAAAAAGTGACCGATTTTTGGTCGATGACGTGGCGCATGCGCAGTGCCGACCTTTCCGGGCAACAGTGAAAAAAGTGGACGGATGGAGTGGAAAAAGTAAATGGACGCAGTGACAAAAGTGAGGCACAGTGAAAAAAGTAAATAAAGTGCAAACTGCTTCGTGTTACTTCGGGTGGGTTCGTGCTGCCTCGGGTGTGCTCGTGCATCGTGCGCAACCAACTTCATTCTATTTTCCGAATCCGTCCCTAACCTAAAACACCGTCAGTTTCTCCGAAAATACGGTGTTATTGTTGCGTCAATCGACAAAAAATCGCCTTCTTTTTACACAAAAAACAGGTAAACAAAAAATAGCACTTTTTAAACAAATTATGGAAAAAGTATCGTGTCCCACACATTGAAAAAGCGACGATTTAAAACTCGTGTTTCAAATCTCTCGCTTTTTCAACTTGTAGCACAATATACTATTAAATTACTATAGGAATCTTTAAACTACAAAAAATGTGTATTTTTTGTGTATTTCGAAATTCAAGATTTTTTCTGTCACTGGCTATAAATATATTTTTAATTGATCATTTCTAAAAAACACTCTTTTTGTATGGTAGAAGAAATCCTGCGCACATTATTCCAGGGGAAAAAAATGTTTAGGGGCCATCTCAGACCATTAATTGTAATGAAATTACAAATTTTCGTATTCTAGGCCTCATGATATATTCAAACAATTTTTTTTTGTTTCGTCAAATTTAGGGGCTATTCCTCAATAAATAACAAATACTTTCTATGGATGAAAGAATTCTTTAGCTTAATATTTGATTATTTGTATTCATTAAAAATTGAAAACTACTAAAGTTCATTTTCAGACCTAAAACGGCCTAGCGGAACCTCTAAACTATTTTTTAAAAATAAAAGAAAATTTATAGCAGTATTTTTCCAGCAAAAGGAAGAAATTTAGTTGGTAGCGTTTGCAAAATTAAAAAATACACCTTTTTTTGGGCATCCTACCCTTCATAAAAACATATATTTTAGCCGTTTTTGAAACTTTGTGGCGTTTTCGACAATCTGATTGTAAAAAATTGGTCAACTTTTTTCCAATCAGCCTAGTATTAAATCGTTTATTATATAAAAAAGGAACATAGTGAAACAATTTTCTTGAGCAAATACATAAAAAAATTCCATGCTTTAAAATCCTACTGAATAATCGTCGGACTTAAACATATTTTTGGATGTGTAATATTAGTTTTAAATACTTACATCAACCGTGCAACAGCCTGCAGCTGCGTTTGTAGCTGACGCTGAAGATTCGAGATATTTAGGATTAAAACGTGATATTATTTCCTGACAAAATCTTGTAACATATCTTAAAATTGTTTTAAACCCTCTTGCAATCATTTAAAACCTTATTATTTTTCGAAGTCGACTGGAAGTCTGGCACAACACACCGCGAGGAAACGAAGAAAAATTTGTTCCATTTTAGCGGTTATGTTTCGTCAGAGAAAACAAACGCCGGTCGCCGCCTGATATTTGTAAAAAGCCTACACTGCTCGTGTGCAAACTTTCAAAGGAGCGCAGTTGATTTGTGAATTTTCACCGTCTCTACCTGGATTGACCAATGACATAATTCGTTGGTTTTGTGACTGTGTTGAGGGAGTACATAGCATGATCTATAGATCCAGAGTGTCGGTGAGTGTAAATAACCGTGTAAACACTGGAGAAAACCCCGCAAAAACGTTAAACAAGAGCTTATTCGAATAAAACATTGTATTTTGTAAATAAAAGAGGAAATATCTAATATCTTTCAGAGCGTAAGTACAGATTCAACATATCATCCTTTTCTTATATACTTTTCTAACATTTAAACGGTGTGAATAATTGAAAAAGCATATCTTCGTACATAACCCCAAAATTAATAATATATGTCATTTTTTATGGATTCTAAATTGCATTATTCGTTATTATTATGAAAACACAAATATAATGTTCTAGAAATTGTTTCCTGTAACTTATTTACAGTAATGTTACAAATAAAAAAACATTTCTTACATGCACATTAAAGTGGGCCGAATTACACGAAAGTTTCCGAATCGAATCTTAATAGCGCGGAAAAGTTGCTACTCCTTGCCCTGATTGCACTAAATTTTTTTTTCTAAATCGGACCATATCTTCCGGTCGCACATCGCGTTCAAAGTTTCGAAAAATCGTCAAAAATTGAACACGTTTGGGGATTTTTTCTTGGTAAGTTATAGTAATCGAATTTCGTTCAAAATCTGTATGTGACCTCTTCTAAATATCCTTTGACTAAAAAAAACATTCCCCTTCTCATCCCCCTCTCCTGTAATGATGGGGGGAGGGGCAAATATCGTAAAAAGGAGCCATTGTATGGTCGTTATTTTACTCGTGTGAAGTGTGCTGGTGCGATCGGCTAAGGCGTTAAAAGCGTTAAAATATATCATGTTTAGAACAGTATTACGTAAATATACATCAGCCGCAATATGATGGAAAGGGAGGGGGGATGTGAGCCTCAGCGAGGGTTGACCAATGGCCAAGCTGGGTGGGCGGCAGCCGGTTCTAGGAATTCGCCTTACCGATGCGTGCAACGTGCCAACCAGACAAGTCGAGACGTGTCGAATTTTAATGTTTTACTGTGCATTTTAGTGTTGATTAGAGAAGGAGTTTGATTGACAGGGACGTTGAGGACGCTCGGTAAAAAATGTCATTGTCCTTTACTTGGACCGCCTAAAAGTCTGAACAAACAGATTCTTCCTTTACATGCTGATGTTTTGCTACACTGTCAGCCAGTGGCGGACTGGGTACCTTGGGGCGTCCGCGGTAAGTCGATATGTAGGGGGGCCTTCCTGAAAAGCCAAAAAAAAAAATAGAAAAAAAGGCAGAAACCACCACTGTTTTTTGTGCCACTTTTATAATGATTTTTTTATTTTCATTAACAAACATATTTTCCACGACCCAGCAGTAGTATATATATGTCTCAGGGGGCGCCTGGTAGAGTGGCCGCCGGCGGAGTTTCCCACATCCCAACCTATGGCCAGTCCACCACTGCTTTCAGCATGTTAGATATTCTTTAGCCCTGGCTTCGGCCAGTCCAGAACAGGATGTCAGCTTCTCTGCATTAGCTAATGTCGTTGCTGATGCCTGATGATATAGAGTCCATTTACACTAAAGCATCTTTGCCAAAGGTTATCAAAACTCTTCACGATAAGTATTACTAAAGTGGATTTTGTGTACTCTTTTTGTGTTTTCAGATATTTTATGTCCCTGTTTAACTTGTTACGGATGTAGAAATACTTATCGTGAAGAGTTTTGATAAGTTGTATAATTCTCGTGCGAGAGACCTTTGGCAAAGATGCCTTAGTGTAAATAGACTCTATATCATCAGCAACGACATTAGCTACTGCAGGAAGAATCTGTTTGTTCAGACTTTTAGGCGGTCAACACTTCAGCACTTCAGCACAGTAAAACATTAAAATTCGACACGTCTTGACTAGTCTGTTTGGCACGTTGCGCGCAGCGGTAAGGCGAATTCCTAGAACCGACTGCCGCCCACCCAGCTTGGCCATTGGTCAACCTTCGTTGAGGCTCACTTTTAACGCCTCAGCCGATCGCACTAGCACACTTCACACGAGGAAAATAACGACCATAAAATGGCTCCTTTTTAAGATATTTGTCCCTCCCCCCATCCTTACAGGAGAGGGGGATGAGAAGGGGATGTTTTTTTTCAGTCAAAGGATATTTAGAAGTGGTCAAATACAGTTTTTGAACGATATTCGATTATTATAACTTACTAAGAAAAAATCCCAAAACGTGTTCAATTTTTGACGATTTTTCAAAATTTTGTAGGCGATGTGCGACCGGAAGTTATGGTTCGATTCAAGAAAACAAAATTTTATTGCGATTAGGGCGCCGAGTAGCAAATTTTCTGTGCTATTACGATTCGATTCAGAAACTTATGTGTAATTCGGCCCACCCTAATGTACACTAGGGTGGCTCAAAAATGCATGGCAAAATTTTTTTTCATGCTAGAGAGCAAAGATGCCCCCCATTTTGTTTCAAATCCGAAAAAAGAAAATCCCTAATTTTTGTTGTCTTGTTTTTTTTTTATTTTAACTGCTGCCGGTTTTGACTTGAAGTCTCCCATGTAAAATACGTGGGGAAAAATCACTTTTTTCAGTTTTTCAAATAATTTTTTAGGTTTGAAAAATGTGTCGGAAAAGTATAGAGGCTTGTAGAGAATCATCCAGCGAAGAATTTCATGTATCGGACATATGGGTTTGACACCCCAGAGATACCCTCACGAGTCCCTGAAAACTACCCTTAAAACCAAAAATATCAATTCTCCATAAAAACGACTTTTGGGCACTGTATTCTCGTCTGTTCTTTACCTAAAATTATTTATATTGGTCTAGTGGAATATTTATTAACATTGCTTAATTAATTTCCAATTATTTAAACCAATGGAATTAGTTTAAATAATTTGTTTTCGAAAATTCGTTTTTTTCCCTAAAAATTACTACTATTGTTCTGCTGGAATATTTATCAATAATAATTTATTAATTTTCAAATATTTAAACAAATGAAATTTGTTTAAATAATTTTTTTTCTCGAGAATTCGCTTTTTTTCCTAAAAATTATTTCTATTGGTCTAGTGGAATATTTATTAATAATAATTAATCAATTTTGAATTATTTAAACAATTAGAACAAGTATAAAATTATACACAGGTGCAAGGATTTCTGCTAATGATAACCCCACAGGTATACTCGAAAGTCTCATGATGTCTCTTAGGAGAAACATTTTTCGAATACCTTTCAAAACTTATTCAAATATTATGAGCACCTCAGAGCAAAAGGAAAACGCCGCAGAGTCTTGAGGAAAAGCGAGACAATTATCGTTGCGCTGTCTTGCTCTTCAGGCATTCTGCGTAAGAGTTTCTCTTTGTAACGGTACTTGTCTCGTTTTTCTTCACGGCTCTGCGGAGTTGAAATTGTTGAAGCAATGAAGAAAAATTTGCAAATTTTGTGGAAAAATGATTATTTAAAAAAATTGAAGGTTGTTGAAAATCAACAATAATTTATTTTTTATAGAATTGGAAAATATTTTTTAATAAATTTGTTATTAAAGACAATAAACTGCCAGTTCGACGAATTTTTAGGCAAAAAACCCTTATTTCTTAAAAAAACAAATGTTTAAGAATAATTATTTAAACAAATTCCATTTGTTTAAATAATTAAAAATTTATAAATTATTGTTAATAAATATCCCACGATACCAATATTAATAATTTGTAGGAAAACAACGAATTTTCGAGAAAAAAAATTTCAACAAATTTCATTTGTTTAAATAATTGAAAATTAATTGAGCAATGTTAATAAATATTTCACTAGACCGATCGTTGTCCTTTTAAAAAAAAGTGTTTTTGAGCCACCCTACATTTGAGCCACTTGTGTACATTGTACACTATGCAAAACAAAGTTTCAAAAATGTAACCTCACTTTTTTATTGTAGATAATGTCAGAAAAGGCTGATAAGTGACCGCGGGACACGAAAATAACATTTCTGGGAACATATACAATTATTTTAGAATATTAATTTTCACTTTCGAGGATTTGAAAATAATTTGAAAGATTTTAAAGACATTTTTTTAAATTTTGCACGATTTTAAAAATTGTGAAATTGTGAAAAAAAAGATTTTCAGAAATGTAAGAATTTTTTTAAGATTCTAACATAATTTCAATCTGGAGAAGTTTTCAAAAACAGAAGCTTCTAAAAAAATAGTAAAGCTCTAAAGATAAAATAAACAAAATTTCTCAAGATTCCTGAAAAACATTTTAAATAGTATTTTATTTTGAAAAATTAATTTCAAGAGAATATTTAAAAAGATTTTAAAACATTTAACAAGATTTCGAAAGTTTTCGGGAAAGAATCTCGGAATATTTTACGGCGATGTTTTTAATTTTTCAGAATGTGTTAATTTGTATGTTAATTTTATGACAATTATGTTGTTGAAGATATTTACGTTGAATAAAAGGATTAACTGTGTTATTTTTTAAATAGAAAGTGCCGAAAAATGGACGAATACCATAATAATGGAGAGCGAAGAAAACATAAGAAATGTATACGACCTGGGTACAAGGCAAGCATGGTATCTTCTCAAATAGATGCCTCGTGGAGGCGACGTGCTCTATTATCTTTGCAAAATCCACACACTCTACCTGAACGTGATCAAAGAGGTAAATATTACGTTTTAACCTACAATTTTAATTATCCCGAGCAAGAATTTCACCAAAATAAAAAATTCTTCACTGTCACTTTTTTCTGATATTGCATATCAGAGATTTGACTGACAAGGGGAAGGCTTCCTCTGTGAAATTCAAATTTTGTCGAGACCACTTTTAATCGATAGAGAATCGAAAATAAAGGAAAGTAATTCCGGCGTTTTTCCCATTGGGCCGTAGTTTTTTTTTATCAATTTTTAAAGTTTCGGGTCGGTGCACTATCTACGGCAATGGCACTTGCAGAACTTTCGTCTTCCATTTTCCGCTGGAATTTTTTTTGATCCTTCACGTTCAAAAACTAGAGGAGCACTGTTAACTTCGTTGCAGCTTTGAAAAGAATGAGAAAGTGTGTCGCGCGAACTCGTGGTCGCTCAGGCGGCTCGCCGACTCGAAACTTAAAAGATTCATTTAAAAGAAACTACGCCCCAGTGGGAAAAAAGTCTGAAGTACTTTTGTTTATTTTCGATTCTCTATCAATTAAAAGTGGTCTCGTCAAAATTTGAATTTCACAGAGGAGGCCTTCCCCTTTTGAGAAAGAAATGAATGTTTAACAATTTCAGAAAACGTAGTGTATACAGATGCGGAATTTTTTGCCGTATTTTAATTTTGTAGTACGGCACTAACGTCTCGTGATCTATCAGATCTTGAAGCCTTTTCCAAATCTCCCTTCAAAAAATACTTGTTAGTATCTGGTCACAGAAGATTGATTGGTCACATCGCGAAACCTTTTCCAGCTCTCCTTTAAAAAAAATACTTATCAGTGACTGGTCACAGAAGAGTGATCTGTCACAACTCGAACCCCTTTTCCAAGTCTCCCTTTACAAAATACGCGTGTTAGTAACTGGTAACAGAAGAGTGATCTGTCACATCTCGAAACCTTTTCCAGCTCTCCCTTAAAAAAAATAATTGTGAGTGGCTGGTCACAGAAGAGTAATCTGTCACATCTCGAACCCCTTTTCCAAGTCTCCCTTTAAAAAATACGCGTGTTAGTGACTGGTCACAAAAATTTGCCCGACTATAAACTTTAAATACAGCAAAATTTGCCGGAGCTCAATACTCGACCTTCATAAAAATCTCGTATGTTTTCTAAATGTTTCAGTATTAAAGATATGATTCTAGCATAACTGCCTTATGAATTAGGTTCTGAAATGTAATGTGACTGAATAGCGATGTGTCGGATATTGGAGAGGGCTTTTCGTTACTGTCCTTAGTATCTTATTTCACTCTTATTTTAAGTGATTTTGATTGAAGTTCTTTTGTTATATTTTTATTTACTGCCAAATTAATTATTTTGTATCCATCCGCTTTTCCACTGATCAGGTTTTAAATATTTTATATTAGGGCGGAGTTAAACCAGAGATACATGTTATCATTTTGCTCTTTTGGAACAACATTTTTTAAGTGAATTAGTAATTTTGGAATGTTGGATTTAAATACCACGAACAATCTTTTTTTCCATGAAACCAAAAGAATAATATATTTTTTTGGTTCAAGCTCAAATGATTCAATTAATTTTAGATTTTCACTCCGCCCTACTCGTATTCCACATGCACTCAATTAAATGATTAAATTAAACTTGAAAATATTACATTTCGCCTTAAAGAATTGAGTATAAAAAATGTTATTTACGAATAAGTTAAATTATTCAAAGTTGCATTGAAAAAATAATTCAATCACACATGAAGTATGTAGGGGAAACTATGCTAGAGTAGGTCACCAAAATTTTTTAAATGTTTTATATAATTGATAGTAAGTTATTGAAAATAATAATTAACGCTGTGTACAAATTTAAATATTCATTTAACTATTTTTGCTCAAAAACTGTCAATAAAATTCATTATTTAGTTGCTTTTAGTGTTTTTAAGAAATAATCTCGAGCTACGTTTCCTAATCATTCTAGATTTTCGAATACGTCGTCGCTTTGTAGAAAAAATAGAGACTACGAGAAGCACACTCCTTCATGCATAATTGAAAAATATTACATATTGACTTCCTTTACATATCTGGATAATATTTCTTCCATTTGTTTTCAAAATTGTGCCAAACATTATGGTTGAAGTTTAAAAAGAAATTTGGTTGCATATTGCAATAAATTCAAATGTCCTGCTCTTCAAACTGGCCTACTCTTGCATATTTTCTCCCAATTTTTTTATGATCAATAATATTTTTAAAATTCTAAATTTCCAACAACACCATATTATAAACAAAAAGTGCCTATTACCTAGTTTTCATAATTTCTAGACAAAAATGTCGTTAAAAATAATTGGAAAAAAGACACGAATAGGGTTTTATTACCCTAAAAAAAAGTCATCTGACTGCTAGTAACATTCGAAATTTTAACCTTCATAGTTTTTGGCACATACTAACCTAGTTTAAAACAAGCTTTCTCGGAAAGTCCTCTATTTAGAAAAAATAAAGACTGATCCCTGAATGTTTTTTTTTTCAAAACAAATTGAAAATGTTATAATTTACCATGTATATTTTTGAAAAATACATTATTCTCATCTAAAGTACATGTTTTTTTATCTTTTCAGTTAGGCCAGACGTTGATCCAAGTGATCATGGTAACTCCAGTGATTCAAAAGGATCAGATCCAGAACCGTTATCCTCCGCGAGCTCAAGAAGAGAAAGTGATCATGATGAAGATTCGGAAGAAGACCCTTTGAATGGCAACAATCTTGAAGAAAGTTTCAGCAGGGGTGAATCGAGTGCCGAAGCAAGCGGGGAAGAATTTGAACCGATGAACGACGAAGTCAATGATGAAGAATTTGTCGATGAAGAATTTCTCGACAGTGACCTCGATGATGGAGTTCCTAAGCCAAGATATCTTCGGGAAAGGAGGATTCTTTTTCCTGAATCAGGTCTTTCAGTTCGAGATGTAATAGGTATGGTTACGGGATTTAGTTTAAGGTATGGCCTTTTATTAGAAGCACGCTTAGCTCTGGTGAATTTGTTGAAAGTGTGCGCAGGCCCTGATGTCGCTACTCTAAACTTATCGAATTACGTAATCTGTCGCATGTTTGACGCTCCCGGTGATAAACTAACGTTTTGTTTTTATTGACCTTTTTGTAAAAAGGTAGTCCACACTCGACACAAACAGAAAAAAAATCCTGAAAGCCTTTGCGATAATTGTGGCACCAGATGTAACTTTTCCATCGGAAAAGGAAGATTCATCTTAATGGTCGACCTGCAATACCAAATAGAGCGTTTATTTAAACTCAGTGATGTGAAACAGGAATTATTGCATTTGTATAGGAGACAAACCCCCGTTAATAACAACGAAAATACCATTAAAGATTTTCGAGATTGAAGTTTGTATAAGAGCCTGAATCCTACAATATGTAACACTGTTTTAACATTAAACTTTTTCCTCGACGGGGCAATTTTAAAACGCAGTGGCAGAGATAACATTTGGGCTGCTTTAATTCAAGTTAACGAAGTTACAATCCCTTTGAGATTTAAATACATTATGCTGGCAGGAGTAATGATGACCACCAACGAACCGAAGTCTGATCTAATGAAATTTTTCCTAGAAGAATTAATGAAGCTAGTAGAACCATTAAGTACACAAAGTGTTGAACTGAAAATAGGTGATGTGCGCATACCTTTTACTTTCAAAATTCTTTTTGGAATCGTCGATTCCATTGCTCGACCTATTCTTCAGTGTAGAGTACAATATAATGGGTACTGCGGGCTTAGTTGGTGTTATCAACAGGGATATTATCGGAACTGTGTGAGATATCCCTTTGATCCTGACTTTAGACTTAGATCACACGAATCTCATCTAGAAGATGTTTCGAACGTTCAGCGACGTCCGCTGGAGATGCGAAATCCTAGAAACATTCGTGAAAGTTTCATAAACGGAGTTAAGGGTGCTAGAATATCTGCATAACGTTCCTCTCGGAGTAGCAGAACAGCTTTGAGAGATATGGGTTAAATATCGATTTTCATCTACCCGAGATGTCCTGGCTGTGAACGAAATTATGAATACGATAGAAACGGTTCTTGAAAATCATAGAGTTCTGCGAGGTTTTTTGTGTAAAACGAAGTGGAAAGCTTTCGAGTGGCGATCTTGGTTACTTTTCTTCGGTATTCCCTGCTTAAAAGGTTTTTGCCTGCAGATTGTCTAACGCATTTCTCTTTGCTCGTCCACACTATTTTTACTTGGTTGTAAACGGAAATCACAGATGAAGAATTAGTTCGTTGCGGAGTAGATAATACGATTTGTTGGACAGTTTGAAATTCTCTATAAGCTAGAACAAATGACTTTCAATGTTCACGTATTATTGTATATTGTCGAATCTGTTTGACATTCTGGCCCTATCTGGGGGACCGCTGCTTTCTGTTTCGAAAGTCATTTACATATCTTAAAGCATTTTGTATTATGTCCTAAAGAACCAGAGCAGCAAATGGGTGTAAAATTCTTAGACATTTTGAACTTTTGAGTTTGAAACAGCAAATCTTTTCGCATCGTCCGCTGTCAATCTATGTGTCAAGAAGTCCTTATGGCGTCACGTTTTGCGGAAAAGGTTCACCTACTGAAATTATTGATCCCACAAATAATCAATTAATTCCAGGTGAATCTTTTAAAAAATGCATTTATAATGGTAGAGTATACAAAAGCACACAGAATACTCTCTCCACTGAAAGGAACGATACTGTTTTCACATTAGTTTCTGACGATGTAATTCAGGTTCAGGATATCGTTAAAACTGACACGATGTGCTATTTGTCGGCGGTTCATTTAATTATGGTTCCCGATATACCAGTGCGACATTTGATTAAATTCATCAGGAAAGAAAATAATGTAATTTTGCTTCCGATAACCGAAGTCAGCGAAAAATTAATATTGATTGATTGTGAAGCAAGTAGCTATGTTTGCCAAGTGCCACATACTTTAGAGATTCAGTAGATAATAATATTGTAGCTAATTAAGTACTATTGTTTACCTAAATTATTAATTTAACTCATTGTAAGTTGAATTTATTGTACATTTAACTTGTATATTATACTTGGAGAGAACGAAAAGTAAAACCCGAATTTGTCAAACAAATTCAGAAAGCACAAAATTCCACGTGCTTATTTACTTAACGAAATGGAATAAACATATATTTTTCTACTGAAAACTTGTTTTTTAATTCCTGTTCAAAATCACAAAATAAGTAATAATATAGTACATAAAAATTTCTCTAAATTATATTATTTCTCTGGAAAAATTATTTAAAAATTAGCTTCTTTTAATTTCACAAATGCATGCATTTTTTATAGAAAAGGTTGAATATTTTATTGAACATTGAACAATTTTTTCTAATTAGTTATACCAAAGACGCATATATACATTATGTATCTATAAACAATTCAATGTCTATAATTAATATTTATGTTTATTGTTATATATTTTCAAATTAAAAGTTCTAAATCAGATTTTAGTTTTTTACTGCGCAGTCGCGAACCCCGATTGAATACAATTAGGAACATTAGGAATGCAGACATAACCTCTGTACACAATAAAAAATCACTGAAATCAATTAACAAATGTTACACCGATTAGCAATGATTGAAATTTTGACACCTGTTAATCGTTTTGAATCGTGTTTAATTGATTATTTCTAGAAGGGTTCTGACTTAATAGACGACTATTAGGCATTTAAGTTGTGACGTCAGCTGGCAAGATATCTGCATGCTGAGGGCCAAGCAATAATACCAATTGTATTTGATCGCCAAATGATTGCATTTGATTGCAGGGTGAATTCAGGTGATTGCAAAGTGAATGCACTTGATTTTACGTGATTGAAAGATGAATTCAGGTAATTGCAGAGTGATTACACTTAATTTCACGTGATTGCAGAGTCATTGCAAGTGAGTTCACGGTGATTTCAAGTGATTTCAAGGTAATTGCAATGTGATTGCAATAACGTCGTCCACCGATTTCAAGAGTTATCTACCCCTCGTTCAAAATACTAATATGTTTAAAATTCAATGAATTGTTAGTATATGAAAATTAAATAAAGATTTGTTTTCGCAACACCCACCTCAAAACTGTACCGCTAGCCGTTTATAGGGTAATAGGCTACGAAACTCTTCTATGTAGACGCTCGGCTCCCACGTTGACTAATTTTTTCGTTCTGGCGCAGCAGACGGGGGGGGGGGGGGCTCAACTCCATTCTATGCAATATAAAATTAGTATCCTTCGTTCACTCCTCCTTACACAACTTTTTCGGACGGGCGTTGCAAAAAATAGCGTGTGATACACGGGCGTATAGGTGATTGCTAACTCGTGTGATTGCATCATTCGCCGGCGGCTCGAAGTACTCGTCTACTCATGCTCCGAGACTCTGGCTTATGCTGCAAAATTCACACTCGCACACAATCACCTATTTTGCACACTTGTAACACAAACAGCTATTTCATTATTCAAATTCATGGACTTTAGGAACAAATTCAAGAAATGAATAATTCTAAATTAAACATATTAATTAAATCCGTAGAAACTTGTCCCAATAAGGAATTAATTATCCTTTGATATAGTTACTTGCACGAATAAAAAAAAGTTATTGTATTTCACGTATTTTACATTATTTCTAATAAACTCGCGAAAAATGCGAAACCCTCGAAGGGCTCCGTACTATAAAAAATAAGATCTGGAAAAATTTTAAGATACCTGGAAAAAACCCGGAATTGTCAGGGAATTTTTTTCTACGATTTGAGTAGTCACCCTGATATTGTAACCTAAATCGAAAACTTTGATTCAAGCCCTTGATGAACAACAGTTATAAATTGGAACTGAAATTTTTTTTCTATTCGACCATGTAGACGGTTCTCAAAGCACCTGCAGCTTTAACGATTACATTCTCATTGCAATATTCGCTTTCATGTAATAAAAATCATAATTATAACTTATGGTTCTCTTAAAAAAATTCATAGCCTTAAAAATTATCCAACTTTTTTGAAATTCAATTCCACCGAAAAATTTAATTGCGATAGTTTTTTAATTTATTCAATATATACTAAAAATTACTTATTCCGTTAGAAAATTTTTATTTTTCGAAAATTTTGAAGATCATATAATTTTTTTTATTTTTATCGAATATAAAATAGTCATAAAGATAATTTGCAAACCTCTTTCTTATCTAAAAGAATCATTGACAGCAATTTCTAAAACTCTTAAAAAAGTTTTGTTTTAAATTTTGAAAATGCTCTAAATTTTTTTATTTCGGATGAATTAAGTGGCTAGTCTAGTTTCTCACTTTCAAAAAATCGACTTTTTTTTGCCTAATTCGATAGTATACTATTCGGAGAAAAACTTCCCAGAGCTATGAGAGTATGAAAAATTAAATTTTATAACCAAAAATCAGTTGTCAAAACTTTAAAAGCGTTTTTCTCAAAACTGCATTTTCAAAAACGGCTGCAACTCTAACTCAAAGAAAAATTAACCAATCGATTTGAAATTTTGCACGAATATTCGTAACATGTTTTTACAAACCATCAACTAGGATCTTTTCGATATTTCAAAAAATATAAATTTGTCGAGCAAAAAACGAGCAAAAAACTGAAATTTTTCGAGTGAAAATTTGAATTTTTTGTTCAAAACGCTGCCATTTTTTCAATTTTAAATATTTTTAAAAGATCCTAGTTCATGGTAGGGTAAAGTCATCTAGTTTAACATGAAAAAAAAAATTTCAGATACTGGCATTCTGTAGACCTCTACAACTGCAGCCGATTTACAACTTCATTTTTGGATGACTCGACATCGGAGTGTATAACTCGGCTTACAGTCGATATTTTTTCATGAAATTTTGTGTATCAACTTGTCAATAGTATCTGAATATATCCTCAAAATTGTAAAATATTTGACCGCATGGTTTTCTTTTTTGAGCCCCGAAAAATCGCCTCCATTTTCCGCCCGAGAAACTAGACCAGCCCCTTGAGCTGGTTAACGAAATGCACCTTCACTCCGGGACCCTTGAAATGTGTATTAAAGGCTGATTCGATTTATTAAATCTTTGTAAAGTTAGTTTGGAAACAACATACAGGTAACCAAACAGACATACATACAAAAACCGACAAAATTTTATGATTTTTGGAATCTGTGAGTTCCGAAATATAAAGATCTGTTAAAAACAAGAGATCGAAAATTTGGATGATTCCATTACACTTTCATGAATGAGAATGTTATTGCAAACTGGTTCGAGCTCGGAATTTACTATTCATAATGTCTATAGGTCCTACTTCTAACTAGATCTTGAAGTTTTTACATTATTTTCCTCTAGTTTCTATCGAATCTGTACGTTTCGGCACTCACAGATTTCCGAAAACCGTGAAATTTTGTCGGTGTGTGTCTGCCTGTCTCTATATCAGTCTGTATCTATGTCCATGTGGTCACCTGAATGTTGTAGCCAGGCTAACATTTTTGAAGGCTTTGAAAGATCGATTCAGCCTTTGATACACATTTTTAGGGTCCTAAAATAAAAGTCAAGTTCGTTAATCAGATTAATTTAACCAAAATGAAAAGTGTGGAGTATTTTCAAAATTTAAACCAAGAATTTTTGAAGAGTTTTAGAGTTTCAGTCAATGTTTCTTGCAGCTGACAAAAAGGCTTACAAATCATCTTCATGATATTTTTAAATTCGATAAAAATTAAAACTATGCAGCTCTGAATTCGATCTCGAGTGTTTCCACTTTGTTTGTATTTATAATTATATGGTGCTCATTTCACGAGCACTTTGCTTCCCGTTAGCAAATGTATTTGCTTCCTCATAGAGGAAGCATCAGTTATTTTTTTCAATAATAGACAGACCAAAGTCTTCATTATGTTCACTTTAAAAATAGTAATTCACAAAAAATTATAAAATAATACAAAAAAATGTCTTAAATGTAAAGCCAAATCAGACAAATCAAATCTTGTATTAGAAATGATAATTTTTTAAGCTGGAAAAGGGAAAGGAAAAGTTCTGCCGCACAGTATCCCTTTCCCAGCTTTATGATTTCTTTACAAAAATTGTCAGAATTACTCTATTTGAAAATTTATGATCAAAAAGTCTTTTATATTCATGCGTCTTCGATAAAGTGTATTATTATTATAGATCAATCGATTTGCCTCGAATCAAGAAATCTTTTCCGCTCTTGCATCAATTTTGAATTATGTTAGTGAAAAAAGTTTTACTATAAAAAACCGTGTCTTCAAATATTATGCATTTTACCATAGCTTCCTTACTCTTCAATAAAATGTATCAATGTTATAGGTCAATCGATTCGTCTTGAATCAACACAACTTTTTTATCCTCGCATCAACTTTAAATTATGAGAACAAGAATCCTTTTAATATAAAAAACGATTTAAAAAATATATAAATTACCATAAAATCCCTACTCTTCAATAAAATGTATTAATATTGTAGGTCAATAGATTCGTCTCGAACCAAGGAATCTTTCATATTTTTGCATCAACTTTGAATTATCTTGAAGAAAAAAGTTTTAATACAAAAAACCGCATTTAAAAATATTATGCATTACCATGGTTTCCTTACTCTTCAATAAAATGTATTAATATTATAAGTCAATGGATTCGTGTCGAATCAGCACATCTTTTCTGTTCTTGCATCAGCTTTGAATTATGTTAATGAAAAAAGTTTCACTATAAGAAACCGTATTTTCAAATATTATGAATTACCATAGCTTCCTTACTCTCGAATAAAATTTATTAACATTATAGGTCAATCGATTCGACTTGAATCAACACATCTTTTTTGTTCTTGCATCAACTTTAAATTATGTTAATGATAAAAGTTTTACTATAAAAAACCGATTTTCAAAATATATAAATTACCATAACTTCTCTACTCTTCAATAAAACGTATTGATATTATAGGTCAATTGATTCGTTTTGAACCAAGGAATCTTTTATATCATTGCATGAACTTTAAATTATGTTAATGAAAAAACTATTACTGTAAAAAACCGATTTTCAAAGTATATAAATTACCATAACTTCCCTACTCTTCAATAAAAAGTACTGATGTTATAGGTCAATCGATTCGTCTCGAACCAAGGAATCGTTTATATTCTGGCATCAGCTTTGAATTATGCTGATGAAAAAAGTTTTACTATGAAAAACTGATTTTTTAAATATTATTGAGTGCATACAAAAAATGCAATACATATTTTTAGAAATCCTTCGGTCAGTTTCAAGATATTAGTGAGGAAAATAAGCTCTCCAAATTTCGTCAATTTATCTGCAACCGTTTTCTAGTTATCGTGTTCACAAAAAAGCGTGACATCCACACACACATTCACACACATCCGCACAACCGCTTAGAACATTGTATTAGACATTTTTAAATTAGGGAGGGTTCATTTAAATGAATTTAAAAATTTTGGAAAATGTTACCATTACAAAGCTTCCTCTATGAGGACTATGAGGACTACAGTGAGCAAAGAGAGACCAAAAAGTGGCCAAAAGTCAGGGCCAGCGTTCGTATGTAACAAGTATATCATTATTTTCTAGATATGTGATAGAACTTCGAAACGAAAACTCATAACGCTTTGTCTACAACTTATCGATTTTCAGACTATCCAAAAGTTAAGAATGTCTAATAAAAAACACGAATATGAATTTCGAAATTGGTTAATTATTTTTAAAATTTAGTATGATTTTCGATGTTTTGTGTTTCTTTTGTGCATCCTAATAGTTGTTAAAGTACCTGTACGTGCTAATTCCTTGTTATATTTCTCTAATGATAAATAAAGGAGAGATTTACATGTACGTTATATATGCCGATGTCATCTTGGAAGTGAAAGAGAATCTTGAAAATCAAATAAGCGAATCGAACATTTTTGAAATAGTAATTAATAATATCAAAATAAAGTTATATTTTTCCTTGTTTTTAACATGGATTGATGTTAAAATCTTAAATATAACCACAAATACAAAATCTAAGCAGACTTGTCCCATTTGTTATGCAACTCCAAAATTAGTAAATGATCTTTCAAATAAAAGTAACAATGTCTTCATTCCAAACCCTCAGTTACTCCAACACGGAATAAGTCCACTACATACGTGGATAAAATTATTTTAATGTTGCTTACACATAGCATATAGATTGGATGTCAAAGCGTGGCAGTTGAGAAGCAAGGAACAAAAGGCTAATTTTCAGATAAGAAAACTTGAAATATAGAAGATTTTTTGGGAAAAACTATCTTAATATGTAGATCAACCAAAACCAGGATGTGGCGGTAGCACCAATAACGGTAACACATCACGCCGAGCTTTCAAAGATCTGGTAAAGCTAGCTGAATACTTAGGACTTGACGGAACAATTGCTTTCAAACCTCGAAACAATCCTGAAAGCTTTGTCTATACAGCTTACAATCGACCCAGATTTATTTGATAGATTATGTTTTTCAACTGCTGACATGTATTTTCGTTTATACCTCTGGTACCTGATGTCATCAACGGTTCACAAAATTCTGATTCAAGGCGCCGGCATCGTGAGAAACAGTTTGTTACCTATGGGCAGGCACGGACTGGCCATATGGAATTTGGGAGATTTCCCGGTGGGCCCGCGAGCCTTGAGGGCTGCCGAGGGCATACCAAAAAAGAAGAATGCAGACGATATCGTTTTTTCTCTTTCTAATTATTAAAAAATTAGTATATTGCTCAATATATTATAGCTTGACAACGGGGGGGGGGGGGCCAAGAAGGGCCGCCTACCTAAAAAATGCCGGGGCCACATTGATTTCCCAGTTCGTCCCTGCCTATGCTGGGAATGCTTGGCGAAGAAGCCTCTGCAGCGCGCAACAAAAACTACAAGACTTGCAAACGAGATCGTAGCAGAGAGCATAGTCTTTCTGTAACTTTAGCGGATTTTTTCTACAGAGTGCTGGATACTTCAGATCCCATAATTAACGACAGTACTCTTAATTGGCGCAGTGTAAAGTTGAAAGAGAGCACGAGGAAAATGAGACAGGTGAAACAGAAGAAGAAGATTCAATTGGACTATCGGATATACAGGATGCCCCATCACCTATACATCCCCGTATACTATGTGACAGTGCACAACAAAATAAACAAAAAAGTCCTCTAGCAAAAAGTTGTGCGAAGCTTAGTTTAGGCACAATAAAGCTTCAAATTCGGGCGTAATCAACCAATGAGGAGCAATCTTTAGCGACCACTTTTACGTGTTTTAAACGTTGAGATACCCTAATAGCTCGGAACGTTCCCGGCACGTGTAAAATGTCCGCCCCTTGGGAACGTTCCACTGCAACGTTCCAGGAATCACTTACGGTTTACGCGATATTTATTGATAATAATAACAATAACGTTAATTTATCCCGCGGAACGTTTCAGGAACGTTCCGTGCTATTAGGGTAGTGTGTGCATCTTGGCGACACAATTAAGATCCCGTATTAAACAATTCCCCGTCGAGTTGCTGCCCTGCCATTGTTTATTTCAAAACGCAAATTTCAAACCTCAAAAACGTTTTTGTCTTTTGAATCGTTCTCCCCAACATTTATTAACAAGGTTAAACAATAAAAAAACCTATCTCTCAGAATTTTTAAAAAACTGAACATTCGCGAAGGCCAGCAAACTGGCTTTCTTGAAAATTTGTAAGCAAGCCTAACAAGACTTTTACCAACAACAAAGTTACTCTTTTCGGCTCCTCTCAGAATTTCTGTTAAATAACTTGTAACAAATCTAACAAAAAAATCTCAACACATGCGGGCCTAGAAAACTTTCTTTCTAGAGACTTTGTTACTAAAATTTTAATAACAAAACTTATTTTCTTACAACAAAGGTCACCCTTTTCGATTCCTCTTACAATTTCTATTACATAACTTGTAACAAAAATAAACAAACAAAATTGAACATTCAAAAAACCTAGCAAAATTTCTTTCTGGAAAATTAGTTACCAAAATTTAAATAATAAAAACATTTTCTAACAACAAACGTCACCCTTTTCGATTCCTCTCACAGCTTCTATTACATAACTTGTAACAAAACTAACACAAAATCTCAACATTTACGAAACCCAGCAAACTTGTTTTCTTGAAAACTTCAGGCAAGCTCAACATAAGACAACAGATTTAACAACAACAAAAAGTCACTCTTTTCGTTTATTGTCATAATTTCTGTTGCATGGCTTGTAACAAAAATAACTGACAAAAACGGAACATTTACGAAACCCAGCAAATTTGTTTTCTTCGAAAATCTTAAGCAAGCCCAACATAAGACAACATATTTATTGTAGCAACAAAAAAGTTATTCTTTTCGGTTTCTCTCATAATTTCTGTTGAGTAATTTGTAACAAGTCACACTTTTCGATTCATCCCAATGTTTCTCTTTCGTAATTTGAAATCATTTGAAATGTCCCTAAAAGTTTATAAATTAGTTATTAACATTTAATGATGGAAGAAGTAAGTTTGTACGTTAAAAAATAGTCTAATAATGCATTTCTGAATTATGTTTGTTCAAACAATCATTTATGGTTATTAAGCGACTAAATATGATAACCGGGTGTTATTGCTGATCAATTTTTGGTCGACTCCCCAAGATAAACTTGATGTATTCCATTATAAATACCTGATGTGGTTAATTTGTTGTCATCATTGTTTATAAAACAATAGCTATTTGTGATACAAGTGCGCAAAATAGGCGATTGCCAACGAGTGTAAATTTGTCAGCATGAGCCGGAGGCTCGAAGCAAGAGTCGGAGGTTAGCGCACGAGCGAAGCGAGTGCGAAAACGAGGACAGAGTGCGAAGAGCTGAAGGCGAATGCTGAAATTACACGAGTCAGCAATTGCCTGTGCGCACGTGTATCACACGCTATTTTTTGCAACAACCTTCCGAGAAAGTTGTTAGGAGGTGGTAACGAAAAATACTAATTTAATATTGTTGAAAAAAAATTGTTAAAAAAATATCTTGTGAAAAAAATTTTTGAAAAAAATGTTGTGAAAACAAATTTTGAAAAAAAATGTGAAAAAAAATTTTTGCAAAAAAATTTTGTGAAAAAAAATTTAGAAAAAAAAAATTTTGTGAAAAAAAATGTAGAACAAAAAATTTTGTGAAAAAAAATTTAGAAAAAAAAATTTTGTGAAAAAAAATTTTGAAATAAAAGATTTTGGGAAAAAAATTTTTGAAAAAAAATGTATGAAAAAAAATGTTGAAAAAAAAATTTGTTGGAAAAAAAGGTTGGCATTTATGCTCTCTCCCCCCCCCCCCCCCCACCCTCGGGGGTAGGGCTACGAAGCCTTGAAAACAAAACTTCAATCATTAAAACACTGAGCTAATTAAATTAAATTTAATTGCTACGTTGCCCCCGAATTGTCGCGATGCGGAAAGTTGCTTATCTGCAAAGTGCGCATGCGCGTACATTCCGCTGATGTGGAAAGTATATCAGAATCGAACTGCACATGCGCCAATATTATTCCCGCATTGTTATCCGGAATGAGCCACTTCGCGTATAATTTAGCTACACGGAACGGAGCACTTTCGAGGTGGGTGTTGCAAAAAAAATCTTCCCGACGCGCAGCGTATTCACACCGTGCGCGGCAAGCTTCGCTCGTAAGTTTATGAGCGTCTAATATCGCCGCAAAAAATTGGTGATAATCGACTTTGGAAGGCTCCGCAGGAAAAAATGTCAGGAGGTTATAATAACGATTACACGAATCTGCTATTTTTCTGAACCAAATGGTGTTTCTAAAATGTTTGTAAAAATTTTTCGTTCAGAGCTGTTAAACAAAATACAAGTAAAAATGCTAAAAATAGGCCCAGTGCTCAGAGACCTGTACTTTCACGTGACCCCAGAGCCAATATTATGTTGTAAAAAATTGGAAAAAATTCTGGTGTGTTCTACAACATGTTTAGAATGCAGTAGAGATTTAAAAATTTAAAAATATTTAAAAATTTCGTTTTTGCAAGCATCTTTGTTGAAGGTATTTATTTAGGAATTCAATGGAGATATCGCGCCGTTTAATGGCTTAAACTGTACGGTAACTTCTTTGTTGGTGAAAGTGTTATGGTAGGCTTGATTACAAATTTTCAAGAAAGCAAGTTTGCTGGGCTTCGCAAATGTTGAGGTTTTTTGAAATTATGTTACAAGTTACAGTGGCGTAGCCAGGGGAGGGGGCTGAGGGGCTTAACCCCCCCCCCCCCCCCCCCGAAATTTCGTAATCATATATCTATTGTAGACTGGAAAACTTCATTCTCTTCACAACAGCTTGTGTCTATGTTCTGATAGATTTATTATTTGCCGTAAATGCTAATGATAAAGAGGCATTATATTGAGTATAGACACCATAGTAAAGTGGTGCGTTTATTCTTTATGTTACCTGCGAAAATCAAGGCAGTAAACTGGAGATTTCCACAATTAAAATTAAGTAAACTCAAAGGTCAACGTCATGAAACAAGATTTCAGTACACTAAAGATTCAATTATAAGTACAGCTTTGTCCTAATCCAGAACAACTACCTGAAAGGTGGAAATTCGTAAGCGGATCATAAATTAGGACGGCCCTCATTGTGGACTAAAGTGTTTTCAGAATACATTGGAAATTTTTTTTCGAATTTGCATGCATATCGCCCTCAAATTTCTTGGAACCCTCCCCCCAAAAATGCGTGTTTTTTCAAATCATATTTCCCCATGAAGTTTAACAAGTTTCGCGAGTTCTTGGCGCTAATGATAATTTTTTCTGGTTTCTTATAATACAGATTGTTTATAACACACCAAATACTAAGTAGTATTTTATGTGTTATAAACATAATTTCTGAAGTGTACCCACCTCAAAAATGAAAGTTGTCCGATCGGGCTAAAAATTGGCCTAATTGTAGTCCTATTAGATAGTACTTCTCACACCAAAAATTAATTTATTGTGATGATTATTTATCAAAGTGGAGGGGGTACAATTTATGGGGTTTTCAAGAAAGCCTTACTTTCAAACGTTTGTAACTTTTGTCCTGTTGCCTAAAACAAAATTTCACCTCATATATTTTCGATAGATTTTTCCTTTTTTTTTCTTCAAAATAGTTTTGAAAGAAAGCTGAGATTTTTTCCTATGAGACCTCTAATTTTCAGAGTGGCAAATCAATTCGTCTTTGAGTAATAGAACGATACTCCTTTCCCGCCAACCCATGTCCTCGGAACCGCTTTCGCGTTACTTCAAGGACGTGGGGGTAAGGCCACTAAGTCGTGCTTCGACTTCCATCATACTAGGCCAGCTTGGCATTTCAACTTTGCGCACCCAACCAAGATGCACGCATCGTCCTCAGCAGTGCGGTTGTACCGCACAACGGGTTCGTCGGCCTTCGAACATCTTGGTTGGGCGCGATTCTTTAACTTGGTCGTCATCGAGGTCTCCTCGATGAGGCTGCCTCTCGGAACGACCAACACCTCATAGTCCCGGGCAGATGATCCGTCCGGGATTTCTCCCCCTTTGCGGCGCAGAGGTAGCACTGCGGCGCACTTTCGCACTCCGCAGCCCTATGGCCCTCCTTGCCGCATCTCCAACATGCTTTCGTGCGGTCTGGGCCACCGCAACAGGCAGCCATATGGCCGAAGCCTAGGCAGCGGTAGCACCGAACCCTTTCCGCCTTTTTATGTACACGACAGGACACCCACCCCACCTTCAGGTGTCCTGTGCGTACCAGTCTCGCAGCCAACTCCTCTGGCAGCTCCACGAAAGCCTTCAGGTTGCCCCTGAAGGGTCTTTTCGTGAGGCTGACCTTCACTTGTCCAACACCCTGGTCACCGAAGTAGCTTCTGACGGCCTCCTCGATTTCCTCCGCTTCACTTGTTGGATCGAGGTCCAAGACCTCGATCTCGGTGCGGGGTACAAACTCGCGCACAGTACCCCCCAACCCAACAGCCTGCCTCACGGCAGCCGAAAATTCGGCCCTGCCCTCCGCTCTAGGTCCGAGCTCCACAAGGACATCTCCGTTTCTGGTTTGCCTGACACCCCTGATTTTTACACCAAGGGCGTCCGGTTTCACCTTCTGCTTGAGGTCCTTGAGGACCTCGGCATAGCTTAGACCCTCGGCCGGTTTAATGAGAACCGCCTCGGGTCGTGCTCTCCTCTTCGGTTGCTTCTTCTTCTTCGTGGGTGCAGGTGCAGAAGCGATCCCTTCCACCTCCTCATCCTTTAGTGCCGAGGACGCCACGATGGTAGTGCGGTTCTTCTGTTTCTTCGCCCTCTGTTTAATAACACTTGCCCCAACGGGACTCGTTGAATGCTCCCTTTCACGCTTCCCAGGTTGAGTGTTGGGAACTGCCACAGATCCATCAGTCTGAGTGCAGCTTTCGTCTGTCTTCTTCTTCGTCTTCTCCTTTCGGGTCATGGCTCTCGTTCGGGCAGTTCGACCAACATTTTCGATCAAATCCCTATGAAGACCTTCGGTCGTCAAAGAGTGATCGCGCAGTTCCTTCATAATTCTCTCCGCTCGTTGCAGCCCTTCCCTAATTGGAATCCACATATTCCTCTTAGTGCTGCTGAAATCCAGCATTTCTTTTATGGCGCCTCGTAACTCTTCAAAGAGACCATACGTCTCTGTGAGTTTGGCATCCATTTGTGCGATGTCCATCTTATTCACTGATGTTTCCACCTCCTCCGTCACGTCCAAAGGACCACCCAGCTCCTCGCATACGCTCCTGTCAAAGTACGGTTGGTTCCCCCCCAAAATCCATGGAACCGGCACCGGCCACCGGGGCTTGCACCCGATCGGAACCGGCGGGGAGATTTCTACTCCCTTGGGGTATTGTGTTTTTGTCGTACCCGCTCATGACTGGTTTCTTGTTCGGGGTTCCTTCCCCTAGCTGGTTTTTGTTTACCCCGGGTATTTGATTTCCCCGGTACCACCCATATCTGGGAGGCGTTCCCCTATCCGCAACCTGGGGAGGCGCCCGATGGGGGACCAGCAACCCCACACGGGGCCGTGATAGGGTTTGTGGCGCGCGATTTCCCCTAGTGCGCTCACGCCGAGGATCTTTGTGCAACGCTTTAGTGCCAGTTTTTCAACTTAAGTAATATTATATGCTACTAGAATAACTGCTCTCTGCATTGCCAGGATGAATTAACAAGGCCTGCATTACGGTCAGTGTAAAATTGATTGGGAATATGCTTTATAAATTATAAGTGAGAATGCCGGTACAATAAGTATTCTAGCAGGAAGTAGTGGCACACATAATGTGTGCGTTTGCGTGCATCATGAGAATATCAAGTTGATGTTGAATGAAATAAATATTCCACATTTAACAGCGGATACTGACATGGTGCTCACAAATTATCACGACTGCCTGGATGCTATTGTATGTCCTGACTCTTCAAGTTCCTGTCATTTAGGAGAGTGTGAAAACTGTCCAGGTACTGCAAACTTGAAAGATAACATCACAAAAGCTTTTGATGAACATTGTATTAATGAAGTGAGGTTTGAAATTTGGCTACAGACCGACAGATGTACTCTAAAGACTCTGGTAATGAATACTGATGAATTCGTAGATGATTTCTGTGAAAGGCTGTTGAAATTAAAAACTCATCTCTTCATTTCAAAGGAGCAATCATCCTTTTTCAAAAACCTGAAGGAAAATTTATTGCCTGGGGAGTTCTTGATTTGCTTAGATTTCGCTGAGAATTACGCCTTCATAATTCAGAATGCAGCGCAATTATTCCACTGGAATAACGACCAAGCTACAATATTCACTGTCGTGATTTATTATAAAAAAGATGGAGAGCTCAAGCACGTAAGTATCGCAATCATATCTGATAACTTAGCTCATGACACGGTGGCTGTTCACGACTATCAGAAGATAATAGTAGATTACTTGAAAACTCATTTCAGGCCAAAGAAAATCAATTATTTCACTGATGGTGCAGGGCAACATTTTAAAAATAAGATTAGCTTTGTTAATCTCCAAGCCCATGAAGAAGATTTTGGTATCCAAGCTGAATGGCACTTCCATGGTACATCTCATGGTAAGGGTGCATGCGATGGTATTGGAGCGAATATAAAGAGACAAACAGCACGATCAAGCTTACAATGTTCTCCGAAACATCAAATACTCACTCCCCATGCTTTGTTTCAGTGGACAAAGAGTAACTGTAAGGAAACCGAAATTTTGTTCAGCAGCAAAGAAAATCATGCCTTAGCCACCGAGTTACTGAAAGCCAGATTTGACAAAGCTGTCACGATACCAGGTACATTACAGTACCACGCTTTCATTCCCACTCAAGATGGAAAACTTCAACTCAAGAAGTTTTCTTCCTCTGAGAAATACGACATCCTCTCGAATGGCAAAAAACAGAAACCGCAAAAGAGGCCTGCAAAGAAAACCACTGTTGAAACCATCGCCAAAAAATCGAACAGGAAGACACATAATATTACCATATAATATTTCTTAACTTTAAAAAGTGGCTCCTAAGCGTTGCACAAAGATTCTCGGCTTGAGCGCACTAGGGGAAATAGCGCGCTACTCACCCTATTACGGCATATTGTTAACGTATCGTTCTATTACTCAAAGACGAATTAATTTGCCATTCTGAAAATTGGAGGTCTCATAGGAAAAAATCTCAGCTTTCTTTTAAAAATATTTTGAAGAAAAAAAAGGTGCCGAAATTTGAAAAAAAGTCAAATTTATTTTTGATTTTCAAAAATTCGGGTCAAATTTTGACTTTTTTTGAAAATAATTATCACCACCAGAAAGTTTGTGAAAAAATCTATCGAAAATATTCAAGGTGAAATTTTGTTTCAGGCAACAGGACAAAAGTTACAAACGTTTGAAAGTAAGGCTTTGCTTGAAAACCCCGTAAATTGTACCCCCTCCACTTTGATAAATAATCATCAAAATAAATTAATTTTTGGTGTGAGGAGTACTATCTAATAGGACTACAATTAGGCCAATTTTTAGCCCGATCGGACAACTTTCATTTTTGAGGTGGGTATACTTCAGAAATTATGCCCCTACTTTATACTGATAGCTAGAATTTTTCAACTTATTTTCAACTTTTCAATTACAGCGAGGCAATAATAATTTAAATTCAAGCGAAATAATTCTTTAAATAATTTATTATCATTTATAATAATTTTCTCTCAGAATAAGGCTAGAAAGTTGCAGTTTTTTCTAAAATTTTCCAATTTTTATCGAATTTTCAATTAGAGCGAGGTTCATTCATTCAAGCTAACAAACATAATTGTTTAAGCGATTTATTATTATTTTGCTTCCTCATGAAGGAAGCTTTGTATTGTAACATTTTCCAACATTTTTAAGTTCATTTAATTAAACTTTCCTCAATTAAAAAATGTCTAATACAATGTTTTAAGCAATTGTCCGGATGTGTGTGTGTGTGTGTGTGTCTGGATGTGTGCGGATGTGACACTTTTTTGTGAACACGATAACTTGAAAACGGTTGCAGATAAATTGATGGAATTTGGACGGCTTATTTTCACCACTAATATCTTGAAACTGACGGAAGAATTTCTAAATATAATTATTAAAATTTTTTTAGCACTCAATAATATTTTAAAAATCGGTTTTTAATAGTAAAACTTTTTTCATTAGCATAATTCAAAGTTGATACAACAATATAAAACATTCCTTGGTTCGAGACGAATCGATTGACCTATAATATTAATATATTTTATTGAAGAGTATGGAAGTTATCTTTCTTAATTTACATATTTTGAAAATCGGGTTTTCATAGTAAAACTTTTTTTCATTAACATAATTCAAAGTTGATGCAAGAACAGAAAAGATGTGTTGATTCGAGACGAATCGATTGACCTATAATATTAATACATTTTATTGAAGAGTAAGGAATCCATGCTAATGCATAATGTTTAAAAATACGGTTTTTTATAGTAAAACTTTTTTCTTCAACGTAATTCAAAGTTCATGCAAGAATATAAAAGATTTCTTGGTTCGAGAGAAATCAATTGACCTACAATATTAATAAATTTCATTAAAGAGCAGGGAAGTTATTCTAATTTATATATTTTTAAAATCCATCTTTATAGTAAAATTTTTCTCATTCTCATAATTTAAAGTTGATGCGAGAATAGGACGGTTGTGTTGATTCAAGACGAATCGATTGACCTACAGCATTGATACATTTTATTGCAGAGTAAGGAAGCCATGGTAATAAATAATATTCAAAAAGACGGTTTCTATTTAGTAAAACTTTTTTCTTCAACATGTTCAAAGTTGATGTGAGAATATAAAATATTCCTTGGTTCGAGACGAATCGATTGATCTACAACAGGGCTCTCCAGAAGGCAGTCAGTGACTGCAACGACTGCCGACTGGCAGTCGCGGGACTAGGTCAAACAGGCCCTCATAAATCTTGTCGTTCGACTGGTCCCTAGTCCTTCACGGTCATTATACCTCCCTCTGGAATCAAATATATTTTGAATTTGAGTACAAACAAAATTCAGACCGCCCGGTGTGAAGGACGCCGAGGCGTAATTCACCGTCACCGTAACCCTTCGCTCAATTCCTGGAAAACTAAGAAAAAAATGACAGAAAAAAAAGGTGGCAGTCATGCACTTGTCGTGGCAGTCAGCACCTGCTGAAAGTGGTGAGCCCTGATCTACAATATTAATACATTTTATTGAATAGTAGGGAAGTTATGGTAATTTATATATTTTTGAAATCGATTTTTATAGCAAACATTTTCTCATTTTCATAATTTAAAGTTGATGCGAGAATAGAAAAGTTGTGTTGATTCAAGACCTATAACATTGATATGACCTATGACATCAACTGTGTTGACCTATAACGTTGATACATATTATGGCAGAGTAAGGAAGCTATGGTAATACATAATCTGTTTCAAACAGAAAAACTTTTTCCATCGACATAATTCAAAGTTGACGTATGAATAGACAATTTCTGTGAAGAAATCATAAATCTGGGAAAGGGATAGGTTGTGACAGCACTTTCCCTTTCCTTTTCCAGTTCGAAAAATTATCATTTCTAATACAAAATTTGATCTGTCTGATGTGTCTTTCCATCTAAAAAATTGTTTGTATTATTTTGTAATTTTGTATTTTTTGTAAATTTCCATTTTGAAATTGATCAAAATGAAGACTTTGGTTTGTCTATTGTTGAAAAAAATAACTAATGCTTCCTCAATGAGGAAGCAAATACATTTGCTAACGGGAAGCAAAGTGCTCGTAAAATGAGAATCATATAATTATAAATAAAAACAAAGTGGAAACACTCGAGATCGAATTCACAGCTAGTTTAATAATATTCTCTTTCAATATTGCCAGAAGTTTGCGGTTTTTTCTGAAAAATTCAAATTTTTGTTCACTTTTCGCTAAAAGGGACTTAATACTTCAATAAATAAATAATCAATATAAAATATAAATCAATAATAAATATAATTCTTCAAACAAATTATTGTTTATATAATCTTCTCCTATAGCAAAGCTAGATAGTTCAGGCTTTTTCTGAAATTTTCCACTTTTTGTCAACTTTACACTTTGTGAGGTAATAACTAATGCAAGTTAACAGACATAATTGCTTTAACAGTTTATTATTGATTATAACTGTCTTCTTTTAGATAATTAGAAAATTACGGTTTTTCCTTAAATATTTTTTGTGATTATATTTGTCTGAAATAAAATATTAATTTGAAATATTCTTTAAATTTTCTATATAAATCATATTCAGTATAAATTTTCCTTGAGAGCCTTTTTGTTTAAATTTATATTAATATTCATTATTTGTGGACGTTCGCATGAAAAGGGCCGTTGTCAGCTGTTTTAGCATTAATATAGGAGAAGATCGTTATAAACAATAATAATTTAATGAAAAGAGTAAGTTTGTTAAATTTCATATTTCCGACGAAAGATTCTTTGCAACAAAAATGAACTTCACAGGATAAACTCTACACAAATATCGGTTGAACTTTCTTTTGTTTTTTCATGACAAACACATGTATTTTGAAAGACGGGAAGTTGGCTGAACAAAACTTTATCGCTCTAAAAAATTTCCTGCAACAAATTTTATTCTTAGTTTTTCTGTGCTCATTCTATGTGAAAAGTTGACGAAAAGTTAAAAAAATTGCAAAAAAACGCAACTATCCAGCATTAATATAGAAGAAGATAATTATTAACAATGATGATTTATTTAGACAATTATTTTTGTTCAATTATTGTTATAACCTCGCTCTAAGTGAAAAGTTGACAGGAAATCAAAATATCAGGGAAAAAAATGCAATTATATAGCATAACTATAGGAGAAGATAGTTATAAACAATAGTAATTTGTTTGAACGATGGTGTTGAATTTCATTAATTATTACCATACCCTAAGTGAAAAGTAGACAAAAAGTTGAAGTTTTCAGAAAAAGCCGCAACTTTCGAACATTATTCTAAGGGAATATTTATTGAAAACAATAGAACATTTTTTAAACAATTATGTTTGTTGACATCAATATTAAGTCATTTTATTTTTCGGATAACCTTTTTTGGCCTTCCTTCCTTATATCAGCCTTGGGAGCTTCGCCGCGAAAAAATTCCTGGCTACGCCGCTGACAAGTTATGTAACATAAATTTTGAGAGGATTTGAACTGAGTAACCTTTGTTGTTAGAAAATAAGATTTGTTAATAAAATTTAAGTAACAAATTTTCAAGAAAGAAAGTTTTCTGGGTTGGCGTGTATTGAGATTTTTTGTTAGATTTGTTGAAAGTCAGGTTACAGAAATTTTGAGAGGAACCGAAGAGAGTAACTAATTTATTGATAAAGGTGTCATCTTATGTTAGGCTTGATTACAAATTTTGAAGAAAGCATGTTTGCTGGGCTTCGCGAATATGCAGGGTTTTGTTGATTTTATTACAAGTTATGTAACAGAAATTCTGAGAGATAGGTTTTTTTTATAGTTTAACTTTGTTAATAAATGTTCGAGAGAAGGATTCAGAAGTCAAAAACGTTTTTGAGGTTTGAGCTTTGGGTTTTGAAGTAAACAATGGCAGGGCGGCAACTCGACGGGAAATTACCTAATACGGGATCTAAAGTGTGTCGCCAAGAAGCACACACTATCTCAATGTTTGGAACACGTGCAAGTGGTCGCTAAAGCTCGCTCCTCATTGGTTGATTAGGCCCAACCTTGAAGCTTTATTGGGCTGAAACTAAGCTTTGCACAACTTTTTGCTACAGGACTTTTTTGTTTATTTTTTGTGTACTCTCACATAATACAAGGTATTGTATGGGTGGTGAGACACCCTGTATATGCAAGGCTAGAGGATACCGAACTTTTCGAAGAATTCTTCGAGGAAGATGAAGAGAAACGTAAAGAGAAAGAGGAATGATTATAAAGCTTTAAGTAATTCTTATAAAAAATGCATAATGTTTAATTATTCACATCAAATTTAAAATTACCTACGAAAGCCACCATTTATACGGTTTTGGCTACCATATTGGATCCAACAATTTAAATTCTTGCACCTGATATTAAATGTTAAGTCACCAACCCTGAAAACTCTTTATACCAGTTTTCACGCAAATGTAGAACAAAATATTTAGATTCGATCATCATATTTGTTCCGCCATTTTAAATTCTAGACTGTTGACATCAGGTACGGCATCGACAATTTCATAAACCTATTCGTGCCAAGTATTATACAAATCTATTAAAAAATTTCGATGTCTGCCGCCATAGTGGCTCCGCGATTTGTAATTCATGATTTTTGACATAAGATTCGACATCAGCGATCCAAAAAATCTCCTTGTACAAAGTATCATGCATAACTATAAAGTAAAATTATTTTTTGCCGTTATATTGGCTCTTTCATTTTGAATTATTGATTTTTGACATCAGATTCTACATGAGCGACCCCAAAAACCTCCCTATACGAAGTATCATGCAATCTGTATAAAAAAATCAGTGTTGGTCGCCATTTTTTCTGCGCCATTTTGACATCAGGTTCGGCATTAAGGAACCAAAAAAACCCTTATACGGACGTTAATGCAAATCTGACAAAACGTTACACTTTTGCCACTATTTGGTCTCTAATGGCCCACTGTGCCTAGTTGCGATTTAGATCACTGCATTATCCAAGATTCATTCTTCATGGGATTTATTCGAGTTTCCATGCATTTGTGATGAAAAATAGTATATAATATAGTGGGGAAACCAGGACTTTGCAAGATTGGGTTCTTTTTAGAACGAGTTGAAGGCGAGTGCTGAAAACATCCTTACAGTAATCCTGAGTTTTCAATATTTAACATCAAATTCGAACCACAAGAATTCTATTTTACCAAGTTCTATACAAGTCTGATCGAAGCTTAAATTTTTGACATTTTTTGGGGTATGCCAATGTTTCGCAACTAAAAACAAGGGGCTGTGTACTAAGAATTTAGGCATTTAGATTTCCGGGTACTTCCATAATACTGCTCGAAACTAACCTTGACTAACACAGGCTAATCAGAGATAACCAAATATTACTCGAATCCTCACTACAGTGCCCGTCCACCTATCGCTCTACCACCTATCGCACTACCACCTATCGCTACTTCCCCTACTCGCACTTATCCCACTGCCGACTTTTCAAAAAATGTTGACATTCATTGTAACCTATTTATAATATAATAATAGTGATATAATATAATAATAGTGATATAATTTCAAATTATTAATGACTATCAATTCCAGACCGAAAAAAACTTCTTTTGGAAGAGAAATTAAAAATTATAGATCGCACTGAAAAAGGGGAGGCCGTAATCGATATCGCAAGAGAAATCGACACTCATGTTATTAAGATTTATAGGTAAGGGTAAGAATGCGATATTAAAAAAAAAGTTTAATTAAATATATTTTAATTTATTCATAATATATTTTTGCTAAGAAAACAAAAATAATTAAGAATCATTTTTAATACTTATGCTTAGAGATTATCAATTTATGTTGAATTTTTATCGAGGAATAATCAAGCCAGTTATGCAGTGCCATTTTTTTATATTGAAACACTTACATGTCTATCCAGAGTTCTCAGATTTTTAATTTTTGCGTACGTTTCACCTTTATCGATATGGGGACGGCGACTGACACTTGCGGCCGCTAGGGTCGCTAGTGCGTCTGGTGATACATTAGACGACGGTTCCAACGCTGGTAACGTCTGCTATTCGAATTATATCAGTCCCTCATAACGCAGCTTTGAGGTGATTGCTTCAAGCACTATTTTCGAAATGCCAGGTCTGCAAGTGGCATTTGGGTGTACAAATAAAGGAGCAAATCGCTTTCCAAATAATAAAAAACTAAGGAAACAGTAGATAATGCCTTGTTCTTGTGTAAAAGGTACATCACCACTCACGGTGCTGCCCTCTCAGCTGAGCTTGACAAATCGCCGTCCCCATAATTCAAAATTTTAACTTTTTCCGTTTGAAAATCTTTATATTGACTTAGTTCGTGGTGGCCGAGGGCAGAGTATAAAACTCTGAAAATTTTGTCAGTTTCGCGTACCTCGCCGGTTTTGAGATCATTCAACCTTTTTAAAAATAATTTACTATAGAAGTAGAACCGCCGTTCTACTACAGGGCATTGAAATTGCATGCACGTGAACAACTAGTTGCAAGTGTGCGTGCGATCCCGAAAACCAATTTCTCCTACCGCGGTAACTTCACCTTGCTTCAAGCGTTAAAAAAAAAAATGAATGTGTTTGTCTGATTAAATCAGGGGGCTCGAGTTTGATCGAGCCGTAAAATAACTGCAAAAAAATAAGTTCCTTTATTTAAACATGTTCGAGATATAATATTGGCTCGCCGAAATACCGGGTATGGAAAAAATTGAAATGTAGGCTAGGTTCACCGAAATTTAGTGAGCGTAGCACAAATAATTTCAGTGAGCCTAGATAATTTGTTCATTATTGCAAATAGTCAGTGACCGTCTAAACTATTTACCCTTATTTATGTAGAATTCAACACAATTTTTTGAATTCTCTAAATTCTTCTGAAAGCATGGTATTCTTTTCAACTGCTTTTAAAGTTATCACCTGTGGCCAACGGGTTAACTACTACTAAGTAAGCATTTAAGGTGCGTCGAAAGTCGACTCGAAAGACTTTCGAACAGCCCAATTCGAATCGGGAAAAAAAGATTCGAATTCGGCAGTTCGAAATTGTTCTGAGTCGAATTTCGACGCCCTCACTTCGAATCGAAAGAAAATCGATTCCAAAACCGATTCTCCAAACTGTCCAAAAGATTTCTAATAGTTATTTGTGATAGAAGTCCCCAAAATAGGTGATTGTGTGCGAGTGTGAATTTTGCAACATAAACCGGAGGCTCGAAGCACACGAATTAGCAATCACCTATGCGCACGTGTGTGACACACTATTTTTTGCAACGCCCGTCCAAAAAAGTTGTGTTAGGAGGAGTTAACGAAAAATACTAATTTTATATTGCATAGAGTGGAGTTAAGAGCCCCCCCCCCCTCTCCCCCAACATCTGCTGTCCCAAAACGAAAAAATCAGTCAAAGTAGGCGCCGAGCGCTACAAGGAAGGGTTTCGTAGCCTATGAAGACGCTAATTTAAGTCTCAACGGAATCTTAAAAGAAAAGATTTTTAAATTTTGTAAACACATTTTCTTGAAAAAAAATCTTCGAAAAAAAAATTAATTGAAAAAAATGTCTGGAAAAAAAATTTGGTTGAAAAAAATTTGGTGAAAAAAAAATTATGTGAAAAAATTTTATGAAAAAAAAAGTTTTGGCTCTTATGCCCTTATGGTGTGCCAAATATTGGCGCTTATGCCCTTTTGTACGACGGAAGAAAACGGCTACGAAACCCTAAAAACAAAACTTCAATCATTAAAAGATTCGTTCGAGTTAAATCTAAAATTATTTCAAGAAGATACCAACATCAGTATTTAAAGTTACCTATGCCAGTGTCTAAAGTACCTCATCTTGGAAGTGCGCATGCGCAGCTTTTTCACAATTGCCTAAAGTAAGCCATCTTCAAACTGCGCATGCGCGAAAATTGTTTCGCACACAGTCTGCTCAAATAAGGTCCTTTAGGCACCATTTAGAAGCATGGCAACGTCAACTTTTGAGGTGGGTGTTGCAAAAAAAAAATATTTTTAACATTTCTTTTAGAATATAAAGAGTCCTTGACTTGAGACGAATCGATTGACTATAAATGTATAATATTAATACATTTCAATGATGAGTAAGGACGGTATAGTCATTTATAGTATTTGACAAATTTCCGTTTACAGGAAAACTTTAATTCACTACTATAATTCACAGCTGAAGTACTCCTATGAATAAAAAACAATCCTTGATTCGAGACGAATCGATTCACCTATAATATTAAAACATTTTATTGAAGAGTAAATAAGTTCAGCAGTGGGACTCCGATGCTGTTTCGAAGTCGAAAATCGAACAAACCTCTCTTTCTATCTCCACACGTGAGAAAAAGAGTTCCGTTCGATTTTCGACACGGCATCGGAGTCCCACAGCTGGTCATTTATAATAGTTTGAAAGTCAGTCCCCCTTATGTTGGTTTTGATCCCGTATGTTGGTTTTGAGTTAAATTGGTGAAAAGTTTTTAAATGTTGACCCTATGCCGAGGAGTTTATACACAAATTTGGTTTGCTTTTTCATAGAAACTTCCTAATGAGTAGTTTCCTCAAGGTTCTCACTATTTTTCCCGCAATAGACACACGAAACACATATTCATGCAAAAAATGATGACTGTAGACTTAATGGTAATGGACTTAATTTAAAAATTTATATTTAATGTAAATTTTTTAATTACCAAATTGGGGATATTAAAAAATTGTATTAAATTTTATATTTAAATATGAATAATTACTAAAAATAAATCAAAGAGTGTTAAAATAAAAATTTCCAGCGCTGGGCGTGTTCACATAGGGTCGTTTTGAGTCAAAAGGGATACAATTTAATGTTCTTGCACAGGAACATCTCGATGAGTATTTTCTGTAGGCATGGTACCAGGGCCATTTTGAGTTAAAAGACCTACATTCTCATGTATTTATATGACAACGGTATGACGAGAATTTTTCCTCATGGTTCTCACTATTTTTCATCATGTTAGACACGTCAGACTCATCTCCATGCCAAAATTGAAGTCGTTAGACATTATAGTTTTTGCGCTGCAAGTTTTTACAAATAAACAGCCATTTTACTGTCGGCATAAGAGTCTGGTATAGTCCAAGAGCTGGTGACGTTTTTCGTGAAGTGAGAGTATAAGTCCTAGTTTTTCGCTTATATGTCTGGGAAATGACCCTTCTTTCGAAACCCGTAAATGCCAGACACCCTGCCTGGGGCGTTTGGACACCTGAGGCAGGTGAAAAAATCGGAAATTTGCAGTGATAGTATAAGAGCCAATTTTCTTCTAGTATCGATTATTGATGCCACAAGTTTATTATTATTGAATCGCTAGACCGATAGCTTGGGGATCACATACTGCCAGACTCGATAATTATCAATAAAAAAAGTCGGATTTTGCAGTGAGAGTATAAGGTCTGGCGTTTTCAATAACATAAAGAATAGTATTCACAGGTAGCATTCGTAAAACGACAGACCGAAATTCCGGGGAGAACACCTTGAAAATTAAGTTTGAAAATGAATAATTTTCCTCCAAAGTGTGGGCCAGAGCGGGGACCGAGGGAAGTGGCCGGCAGTCGAAGTAGCCGTTATCCCCTCCATTCAGCCTTTTGCCCTGACGCTGCTGCTCCCTTGTACCTCGGACACCGCTCAGACCCACACTTTAGAGGAAAATTATTCATTTTCAAACTTAATTTTCAAGGTGTTCTCCCCGGAATTTCGGTCTGTCGTTTTACGAATGCTACCTGTGAATACTATTCTTTATGTTATTGAAAACGCCAGACCTTATACTGTCACTGCAAAATCTGGGCAACTCCAACTAACTCCCATTACCCATCTCAGAAATCTCTCATGTATGCTTTCCACTTTCCTATGTTCCTTCCATCCCCAAACCTCCACTCCATAACACAACACCGCCCAAACCAACGCATCAAACAACCAAACCCTCATTCTCCAATCGTCCTTGAACCTTCTCTTTCCTATACCCCATACTTGGCCCATTACTTTACTCGCACTTTCGATTCTTTTCCTCACCTGCAAATCGTTTCCCCCTCCTGACTCAAACCAAAAACCTAGGTAACAGAAATCCTCCACACTTTCCACTGTTTGTCCATTCATCTTCCAAACGTAACCTATTTTGGTCTTTCTATTTCTGAAGCACATCACCTTGGTCTTCCCTACGTTCACTATCAGTTCTTTTGTTCCCACGTACTCTTCCAAAATTCTTATCATTAGGTTCATCCCCTTCTCATCGTCTGCTATTAGAACTACGTCGTCCGCGTATGCTAGTGAGTATAGTTTGCTATTACCCAGTATCGTCCCCCTTTCCCTTTCTCCTTTAGCTTCTCCTCTAGGCCTGCCAGCAGCAAATTAAAAAGTAGTGGACTCAACGGGCACCCTTACCTTAGACCTCTTCCTGTCCAGAAAACCTCCCCTTTTTCCCCGCGTATCTTCACCCTAATCCTGGTTTCAGTAAAAATTTCCTTTATCCTCTCCACCAACCCTTCTTCTATTCCCCTCTCTTTCATTGCCTGCCATAGCACTTTTCTATTCACTGAGTCAAAAGCTGCTTTGAAATCTACAAACAAAGCGACTAATTTCCACTTCACTTCCCTAATCCCTTCTCCTCCATACTTTATAGCTTCGTTCTCCATACCATCCTCCCTTGTGGCCTTGTTTCTTTTCAGTCTACCTATCGCCTCATTCACTTCTTCTCTTGTTATTTCGTTCTCTTCCTCCATTTCTCCCTGGACTGTCTTTCTATTTTCCCCTTTGATCCTGTTTTGTTCTCCCCCTAGCAGACCCTTAAAATAATCCGTCCATTCATCCATTTCTATTTCTTCATTCACGCCCTTCCTTCCTCCTCTTTCCCTGTTTATCACATCCCAGACCCTACCTTCTTTGATTGCTTTTTCTACTTCTTCCTTGTATTTCTCCTTTCCCCTTTGCTTTTTCCCTTCCAGCATCTTCTCATGTTCTCTTTTTCTCCTGTTGTACTCCGCCTTCTCTATTTCTCCTTTCCTCCATTTTCTTACAGACTCTTTCATTCTCTCCTTACTCTCCCTGCATTCCTCGTCCCACCAGCCTCTCTTTCCCTCTTCTCTTCCTTCTTTTGTACCTATCTCATCCTTCACCTTCTCAATCGACCCTTTCAACCTTTCAATTAACGAGTCTACTCCCTCCTCCTTTTCATATCTAACATTCTCCTTTTCCATCTTCTGTTCAAACACTTTTAATTTATCTACCCCCCAGACTCCCATTTTCGTGTTCCTTTCCCCCCCTCTTTCCTTTCTCCCTCTGCCACGCTTATGGACGCCCCCTTTCAGTGTAGCTATTACTGGGAAGTGTTCTGACCCTATCTCATTCCCTACATTCATACTGCATATCATATTACTCATTCTTTCTTCCGCCAGGATGTAGTCTATTATTGTTTCTCCCTTACCTATAAATGTAATCTCTCCTTTCTCATCTCCTTTCATGTTGCTATTACATATAAACCATCCGGTTTCTCCTTTTCTTCATCCCAAGTCCCTCCCCCTTGCTCGCCAGTCCATGCATTTAAGTCACCTCCTATCAAAACCAATTCTTCCTTCTTTTCCTCCATCCACCTCCTTATTACTCTCCAACCTTCCTCTTCCCCTCTTCTTCTATATACACAAATCACCGCTATTTTGACTTTCCCTATTATAATCCTTCTTACCATTGTTCCCTCCTTTTCTTCCCTGTCCTGCTCTGTTTTACCTTTTACTGCCAGTTCTTTTCTCACCCCTGAGACCATGCCGCCCATTCCTCTACCTTTAACGTGTTCCTTCCTTGCTTCTTGCATTGTCCACACATACCCTTTAGGTAACAACCTTTTGATCCCCTTCCAATCCTTCTCATCCGCCCAGGTTTCACTCATCATAATCACATCCCACTTTTCTAACTCCCGCCAGAAACCTTCATTCTTGTTCTTCAAGCCTGACACATTCCAGAAAGCTATTTTCACTTTTTTCTCCTCCCTTCCCTTCCCTATCCTCCTTACTTTTCTTCCGCCTTGCTTTTTGGAAACCCCTCTGTTTGCTCTCTAGCCTCTTTTGTATCTTCCTTTTTTCTACCTTTCTCAACTCTTTTTCCTTTCCTCCTTCCTTCTTCTGATTCCTCGTCCCAGAACCATTCCCCCCCATTTATCCATATTCTGTCTCTCCATATCCATACCATGTGCCCCTTTTTCCTCTCTATCCATGCCCTCTGGTCTATTTGCCATCTTCTTTTTATCTCCAGCCATGTCAGATCCTCTTCAATTCTTTCCCTTCTTCCTTTAAATAATTTTTTGTTCTCCATAATTTTCTTTTTCTCCTCCTCACTCCCTACTTTTACTACAACCATTCCTTCCTTTACTTCCTTCGTCCCTCCTATTCTCTTAACTCCTTCTACCCTTACCTGCAGTCCAATATCTCTCAGAAGATTTATAATTTCCGCCTCCCCTGTTTCACTCTCCATTGTCAATCCCTTAATAATTATGTTATTTTTCCTCTTCGCCCTTTCTTCCCCTTCCAATCTCCTTTCAATGTCACTCAGTCTCTTCTTCAATCTTTCATTCTCATTTTGCATGTTCTTATTACTCCCTATGTCTATTTCCGCACCCTCTGTTTCTTTCCCCATGTGCTCATTCCTCAATTCTAAGTTGTTCACCCGTTCTTCCAGCTGTTTTATCTCAATATTTCTCCTTTCGTCATCCTCCTTCTGTCTATTCTCTATGCTCTCTAGCTTACGCCATACCTTATCCTTCTCCTCTTTCCAGAGTTTATCCCACTCCTCCCACTTTTCTCTTACTTTTCTTACTTCCCCCCTTACAACATTTCCCTGCCTATTCATATCTTCCAAACTTTTCCTTGTTTCCTCTCTAAACCCTTTTATGAGAGCCTCTAATTTTTCAAACATCCCTCCGTCCCCCCTATCTCTATCTGGTGTTTTCCGTTTAGTGAGTTTATTCCTGCCTTTCTTGCTTTCCTTATCTGTTTCTAACTCATCGTCATAATTTTATTTACTATTTTTTTATTTTGAAAATTGCAATCGATCGAAATGCGCATGTAAATTTGTTAAATTATCCTTTTCACAGTAAGAAATTGTAGATTTGTAAAGACCATCCCTGGCGGAAGAGTTATATATCATATTACCCACCATGTATAACTTTCCCGCCCGGGATGTTTTATTATTTAAAATTTTGATTGTATATAGATAGATATATTGCATATAGAGCTTTTTTTCATGTTACCCCCCTCCTCTCCTTACATAACGATTTTTCAATAGTATACTTATGTAACTTTAACATTAGCGTAACGCTCGAGGTGACCCCCCCCCCCCCCCCTTAAAACTGCCACGTATTATTTCAACAACCCCGTTATATAAAAAATGACGAACAATTAAAACCTAATATATTGTATAAATTAAATAATACAATGATAAAAGGAAGATGCGCTAAAAAAAATAATAATTTTTGTGTATCGATATTAATTTAAAACAGAAATTAAATACCAAAAAAAAAATATAAAAGTAGGGGTTAGTGTTAAGATAAGAAGATTCTAATTTATTCTTTTACAGATTTTTACTTACTTTTCTCTTTTGTTTGGGTTCATTTACTTGTTTTGTTAAACAGCGTTTAGGTACTCTAAAATTACCTCTTATACCCCTAATGGGTCATGTATTTCTGAAGATTTAATTAAAATATAAAATTCAAAGTAAGATAGGATAGTATAGTTCAATTGAACCTACAGAAGTGCATGTCGCAAAAAGGATATTTTATTCGACCAAGTTACAAAAAATTATAAGGCGAATTTCAACTGTCAATGTTTATACATTTTCTTGTCCATTATTAATATATTCATTATATTGATATGGGTAATTGTCAAATCGTAGGAAAAGTTTAGCAGCTACAGGAGCAACCACATTACTATTAGGAATTAAATATTTCATAACGGAAATTGATCTCATCACATCTAAAAATTTAAAATCAAAAAGGGGCAGTTTTGAAAATAAGAAATAATAATGAAATTCGTACATGAAACACGGAAAGTGGATTTGAGGTTAGGAGTTTGATGAAAAAGAGCGCGAGCTTTTAAAAATTCAAAAGCGAATACTTTAACGCATGTCAAATGGCCGTATGGCATGTATGGCCGTTTATAGAATGTTGGTAAGTCTAACAATAAACTATTCATAGCGGTTTAAACAATTAAATAAAACCATTGATGTTTAGACAAGCCACCCTCGAAATTCGTGTTCAGCGGGTCAAAATACATAAAAAGCACTTGGGTGGAGCCCGTTACTCCTATCGGCCACGACCCCCCCCCGGCTCCTAGACTATTAGAATCTCAGCACCCTTTAGCTGTAATAACAAATCTACCTACCTGTGCTGTAATATAATTTACAACACATTTCTTCCTTTCTAATTGCCTTATTTGGCTCACTTCTTGAGATCTGTATATTTATAAATAGAGGTTAGGAAAGAGTAAACAAACCGTCCCACCTGATCCACGCGCATACGCATATAAACAGTCGTAAGCTGTTTTATTGTACCGTACGGGAATGATGCGAGAAAAATGATGAAGTTTAGCCATTTCTAATATTTATAAAAAATAACAGATTTTAATCACAAAAAGTCATCTACTTATGAAAGAAAACGCCGCTCAGCAAGTAACGGAATGGTTTTCATATTTCTTCTCCACTCCGAAACTGCTTTTTAATGCACGTACGGGAATGACGTTTTTGTTCAAATACACTTTTCAGTTTTAGTATCGGATTCACAAAAAAAGAGTTAATATTTTAAGCTTAATTTGATAGGATCTTGTATTAAACTAGAAATTAGAAAAAAGACATACGGTAATGACGTCTGAAATGACGAGAATCGATGGGCAGACTTTAGGGTTTTTACAATATTATTTATTTGACTTGAAAAATATGCATAAATTAAATTTATGTTCATCCAAAGTTTACAAACTTAAAACGTTAAGCGTTTTTCAGGTTACAGTCTAAAAAAAAGGAGAAAATCAGTTTATCCTTGTGCAAAGTGAGATTGGGACGCCGCACAGTGTAGCCAAAACCACTTTTTGTGGACAAAAGTCTGTCTACAACCCAATTTTCAATGGATTTTGACTTTTCTTCTTTTAAAATGACCGTGAGGATTTCGGGTATAACGAGTCGATGCGGGAATGTTGATTTGGCTAAACCAAAATTTTGTATTTAATAACAAAATAAACAAAATTTTTATCCTACCTTTTCAGATGTACCTTTTTTTTTGTAAGATCTGCGAATTGACTGAAGAAGGGCTTTAGTCAGTGTAATTACTATCTATCAATAGTTTTCAGTGGGTTAGAGTAAGAAAAAAAATTGTTTCTAATGTTTTAAACAAATTAATGAACAAAAGCCATTTTTTGTGATTCGCAATTATTGTTTGAAATTCACAGTTTTTATATAGAATATGAGAGAAATGTATGCCTTATTATAATTATTTAAAAATATCTGCTGCTTGACTGCATTATTTAAACAATTTTTTATAAACAAATACACAGTTTTCGTATGTCACAATGAATAGGTTCCATTTTTTGGCAGAATCGACCAAAAATGTATTTTCAATGACTCCTTGCTGTCATTTTTTTCGAATTAGCAACAACTGGTAATTATTTAAACAATATTTATAAACAAATTCACATTTTTAACATTATTCTACGAATAGGGCCAATTTTTTTCGCGGAACCTTCTAATAATGTATTGCTGGTGTCTTCTAGCTGTAATCTTGTTCAAATTGATAAAAAATCATCATTTTTTGAACAATTTTTATAAATAAATGCACATTTTTACCATTTTTCCAAGGATAGACTCCATTTTCTTCTCGAAATCAACTGAAAATGTATTTTCAATGACTCTTTGCTCTGATACTTTGCCAACGGAAGAGAAAAGTTAATTATTTAAACAATTTTTTATAAACAAATGTACATTTCGTTCACTTTTGCAGGAACAGGCATATTTTTTTTTGTGGAGTAAGCTAGGAATGTCTTACCAATAAATCCTTGTTGCCTTGTTTCTTCAATTAACAAGAACTGTTCATAATTCAAATAATAATTATGTAGAAATACAGTTTGACCATTTTTTTCTTAAAAAGCATTAATTTTCTTCGCAAAATCAACAATGAATGCCTTGTCAATTATTCCTTCTTGTCACATTTTTCTAATTAGGAAAAGGTGTTGATTGTTTAAACAATATTTATAACCAGATTCACAGTTTGACAATTTTTCAATGATAATTTTTTTTGCGAAGTGAGCTAAAAATCCCAAGTTCATTCCGTGTATCAATCAAAGATGTGATGGGTTTTTAGTTATAGTGTTATCGAATTGTGTTTTTCATTGGGAATCGTATCTTGACAACAATCGAAGAAAATTCATGTTTTTTATGAAAAAATGGCGAAACTGTGTATTAGGGTGGTTCTTATTTATACTTGGTGGATTTTTTTTTCTCGAATTTCTCTGCTCTCACCACCCAGTTTTGTTCGAATGCAAAAAAAAAATCTCCAAATTTGAGCAAAATCGGTTAATATTTAGGGGTCGCGCAAAGACCATGAAATTTTCCATTGATTTAACATGGGAAAAAGTCAGCTTTTTGTAAATCTAATATGTAAACCTGATAATATGTTACAAATAATTCTGTGTTTTAGTATATTATTCAGAATTTGTCAGAGAATAAGAATCAATCATAAATTCTTTGGTTAAACAAATTTTAAGCCACTTTTATGGGTCGCCCAAGAAAACATCATAAGTGACAAATGTGAATTTTATGTAATATTGCGTAATATTGTTGGTAAACGGAAATTACGAAAATTTAAAAAATTTTCGAAAATTTCCGTTTGCCAACAAATTTCAAAATTCTCAAATTTTTAAAAAATTTCGAAAAATTTTGTTCCCCTCCCCCCTCCGCCCCCACCCCTCTGTACCTCCCCCTTTATCTGTAGGTTTATCATGTACGATAAGTATTTCTTCAATGCTCCAATGATACGCGGACTATAATGGATAGTGGTGGGAGCAGTACAATAATGGCCCCATTATTGTACAGTACAATAATGAGGCCATTATTGTACTGCTCCTACCACTGACCCATAAAGGGCTACTTAAGTTCCTGAAAACAGGTACGTAATACGCCCGAATCATGCCTGCGGCGTATATTAGTACATTGTGCGCCAAGGAACTTAAGTCGGTCATTATACGCCGCGTGTGCATTTGCAATACAAGTCGTAGACGAGCGCGAAGCGCGAGGTGGAGACGAGTATTTCAAAGACACAAGGCGTAATGACCGACGTAGTTCCATGGTGCACATTATACTTTATACACCAAGGGCATAATTTGCAAGTTTTTTGCCCCCGATTATCATGTATCACAGGGAAGGTCTGACGTGGCGAGTCGAATCGGTACAATTCACTTTTAGCGCCGGTTAACAAGATTTTTACTGAGCCGGATGATATTTGCTCGTCTTGAAATTTTTGAAAAATATGAACATTTTTGATATTTTTGAAAATTTAAAATTTTTGGGCGGATTTGAGTAATTTTTGGAAATATCTATAATTTTCCAAAATTTCTTGAATTTCCAAAAATATCCAAAAAATTTCAAAATTTCGAAAATTTTCAAAAATATCAGAAAATTTCGAAAATTTTCAGTTTCAAAATTTTCAAAAATATCCAAAACTTTCGAAAATTTTCAAACATTTCCCAAGTTTTCCAAAATCGTAAAAAATTCTATAATTTTCCAAAATTTTCAAATTCTCAACATTTTGAAAAATTTTCTAAAATTTTCGAAAATTTCAAAAAAATTTCAAAATTCTCAAATTTTAAGAAAAGTTCAAAAATTTACCCCCCACCCCCGACACCCCTCTGTACCTCCCCTTTATCTGTAGGTTCATCATGTACGATAAGTATTTCTTCAATGCTCCAATGATACGCGGGCTATAATGTATAGTGGATAGTGGTGGGAGCAGTACAATAATGGCCCCATTATTTTTCAGTACAATAATGAGGCCATTATTGTACTGCTCCCACCACTCACCCATAAAGGGCTACTTAAGTTCCTGAAAACAGGCACGTAATACGCGCGAATCATGCCTGCGGCGTATAAAAGTTCTTTTTACATGAATAATCATTGATCAGTAATTTGAGAATACCCAGTAATTCGTTAACTAATAATCAATTGTTTGAACAATTTTAATTTGTTTAAACATTTTAGAGTATTCTTAAAAAGCGAAGTGAAACATAAAAATATGTCAATTTTTCGAAAAATTGCAACAAAAAAAATGTGAACAAAAAAATTCTTCAAGAAATTTTAATTTGTTTAAACATCTACGAGTGTTCGTAATAAACAAATTAGTAGTTAAAATATTAAAACTTGTCAAAAATTTAGTGGGAAATTTAGTTTCTCCTGCTTTTTTAGGTACAATATACGCTTGAACAAATACGTATTATTCGAATAATTGTAAAATTATTTGAATACATTATTTTATTGTTATTATTGATTAAATAACTCATAATGTCTAGAAAATACGTTCATTTCGCGAGTTCGCTGAAAAAATAAATATTTAAACAAATTTAAATTGTTTAAAAAACTGAATATTAGTTAAAAAATGACTAGATATTCTTAAATTACTGATCAATGATTATTTATGTTAAAATAAACTTCTAAAAAGCTTCAATAACCTGCAATATTACGTAAAATTCACATTTGTCACTTATGAGGTTTTCTTGGGCGACCCATAAGAGTGGCTTAAAATTATTTAACCAAAGAATTTATGATTGATTCTTATTCTCTGAGAAATTCTGAATAATACACTAAAACACAGAATTATTTTTAACATATTATCAGGTTTACATATTAGATTTACAAAAAGCTGACTTTTTCCCATGTTAAATCAATGGGAAACTTCATTTTCTTTGCACGACCCCTAAATCTTAACCGATTTTGCTCAAATTTGGAGATTTTAACGTTAAAATGACATTGAGAGCTTGATAATTTAATTTAATTATTTAAGTTTTATTTAATTAGACTGAAAGCTTCGCTTTCTCGTTTTATATCTATACGAATAACCGGCATTCTCTTTTTAAGGTTTTATATTGATAATAATGGATTGTACAGTGTAGACTACGTACAGCGCAATTTGTATTACTGGCACATGTATATTGGAATAGAACCGAAGGGCATATGACAAAGCCACCGAACGCGTCCTCGGGTTGCGGATAGAGGGTTCCCATACCAAGGGTTTCTGCTGAATATGGTTACAATAATTAATAAGCAGTCGCGGACAATTGTTCAGGGATGGTCCCGAAGGAATAACCCCTAAGCGAAGGTGTGAGAACCGTGCCGAAAGCAGCATGGCACCTGGGTGAGTTGTCTTTAACGGTGACTCTAGGATACCGGGCGATGTCTCAGAGTATCAGCCTTATCCTTGCACGCGGGGCTCTACAAGGATTGACAAACCCTTTCCCTAGCTGCTCGTGAGAACAACAATGAAACCAACAAACCACCAAAGTGTTGTAGATGCGGTTCAAAACGATCGAACGCGCAGATCACCCGACAATGGATCGGCAAACAATGCCGATTATCCTAGAGTTCGGGGTGCTGAAAATAATTTAGATAGAAACACGACGACGAACCGGCGAAACGCCCACATTCAGTGGACGGATCAACTGCAGACGAAGATGAAACGACATTAAGACCAACCGCAGAAAGCAGGCACCTTCTGGAAGATGATCGCAATTTCAGTACAAGGAGGAACATCAACATGCAAGTTCCTTTTAAGCCCCAAGATCTGGCTGAAATGGATGCCTCCCTTCGTGGAGATATCTCGCAAGAGCCCGACCTCTGGACCATCAATTGCTCAGTTTATGGTGCTGCGAGAGCTTTAGCTGATTCAAATCGAAGGCTGAAACCGACGATGGATCAGAAGACCAAACGACGCTTGCATCAACTGAACAAGAACATTGGATGGGCAAGACAGAATGCGTCCCATGTTCAATGTGTGATTGACTACATAACATCTGGTAGACCGTTCACGGAAAGGGTTCGAAAGTTCGCCCAAGAACTAAGGACCTTGAATCACACACTGAACAAGTCAAAGCTGCTGACAATCAAGCAACATATTGTTGACAAAATAAGGCTGTTATCTGACGCACGGAGGAGGATACAGAAGAGGGAGAGATGGAACAGAGAGAATCAACAGTTTCTTGCTGATCCATCACGCCTCTTCAGTGATCCCCCTGTTTTTGTAAAAAATCCACCCAAGCCCAAGGAGGTAGAGACTTTATGGCGAGAGGTGTACAAGATCCCAAAAACACTAGAGTTGAAAGAAGATACTGACAGTATCATCCGCTTCAAGGAGTTTTGCGACAACCTCATAAAATCTGAGGAGGAGTGCCCATCAGTCACTGCCGAAGACGTGAAAAAAGCACTTGGGGGCACGAAGAACTTTTCCGGTGCTGGACCAGATTGTATCAAGAACTTTTGGTGGAAGAAGTTTACTTCTATACACCAAAATTTGGCCCGCATATTCACCTCATATTTAAAATCGGACACGCCCATTCCGCAGTGGCTGGTGTTAGGACGCACTATACTCCTACCGAAAAAAGGCAACTTGTCCAGACCAGAGAATTACAGGCCAATAACTTGTTCAAACACACTGTATAAGATCTTCACAGCTGTCCTTAACAACAGGATTGTTCGACGAATTGAGCCTGTATGGCGAGAGATGTACGAACAACGTGGCTCGAAAAAAGGTGTAGCAGGCTGTCGAGAGAACCTGCTAATTGACAGGTGTGTCTGTAAAGACGCTGCCGCCCATCAGCGCGTCCTGTCAATGGCCTGGATTGACTACCGGAAAGCTTTCGATTCAACCTCTCATAGACTTATCATTTGTGTGTTAGAAAGCTTGAAAAAGAGCTTTGGAAAACTAGATTTACCATCTCATCTAGGAATCATCGTCTGACGACGAACAAGGTCACCTTCCAGAGGGGCGTCTTTCAAGGGGATATTATGAGCCCTTTGCTTTTTTACATCACACTTCTGCCTCTATCTCTCGCACTACGAAATTCTCCTGGATACCTCTGTGGCGACACTAATCAGCGTGAGCATAAGGTCACTCGTGTATTTTATATGGATGACCTGCAGATCTATGCTGCTGGCAAAAGCAAACTTCAAACTTCTGTAAATATCGTCAAGAACTACACAGGAGAGATTGGGATGGACTTTGGTTCGGACAAGTGTGCCAAAATTCATTTGAAGAAAGGAAAGATTACTGGCGTTCACAAGGACCCTGAGCTTGTGGATGTAAGTGTTATTAGACATCTTAACACTGGAGAGACCTATACATACCTGGGCGTGCCTCAAAGCCGCATTCAGGACGTAACATCAGTGAAGGAGTCTCTCCGAAGCAGATACAAGCATCTTCTTCGACAGATTTGGTCTTCCAATCTGTCGGCGTTGAACAAGGTATCTGCGACTAACATGCTTGCCGTCCCGGTTCTACTCTACGATCCGGAGTTTCCAGCACTCTTTCCGGCAGCAGGGTGGCCACTTCTCGATATCCGTCGGGGTCAACCCGGCACCCACAACCCGTGTCCTCGACGGCCATCAACGAACCGTAACGAGCCGTTAACGTTATGTTTACCAAGCTTCGCCAACGAGCCCCGCCATCATCGAACCATCGTCGGGGGAGGACATAATCGACCTCGCAGCATACGGAACCCCGGAAACATTCTCTCCTCGGGTCCCCACCGCGCGACAACGAGTCTCACCGCTGAAGACTCAATTTTAATAAAACGAGTCACCGCTAAAATCGTTTACTAAAAAAAAAAAAAACAATCACAAACCTGCAAACAAAAAAGGGTCACCACCAGGCGGCCCGTCACCCACCCACTCCCTTCCGGGTGGGGCAGTCGTCCGTGGACCATCCACAAACCTAGGCCTCCGGGCAAGTCCACACATTCCTTCCCCTTTCCTCTCCTTCCAATCTCCCCCCCCCCCCCAAACACAAAATAAAACAAAAGTCGACGCACTCGTCGCATTCATCTCTTCCCTCTCTCTCTCCTGGGTTCCACGCCCCATGGACGGCTTGACAGCGTGACAAAAACTTATAAAGTGGGGTATTAAGGGGGTTACCCCCCCCCCCTCCTCGAGTCAACGGATCGTGCCCCAGGAGATGAAAGGTCTTGACGCATGGTTGGCGTCCCGATCTAGCAACAATACAGCCCCTCGGCCACCCCCTCGCAACTGAACGTGGGGATCAACGATTGTACTTTGCCACAACTGTTACACCCCCCCCCCCGTTATCCTTCCTGTTCCTACCTCCCAGCCACCACCCTCCGCACCGTGGTGCAAAGCGAGCAACCTTCCTGTTCCTATCACCAATTCCGCCCCCTCCCAGCTCACTGATTACTCCCCCCCCCACACGCTGAATATTATCAGTTCGCACACGGGGGTAGATATCAAATTGGTTGCCCAACGTGGGGCTTAAATTAAAACTTAAATTTTCAACGGAGGTTGAAACGGATCCCTACCAAGATCTATAAATGATCCGCTCTCCAAGCTCCCCACGCCGTGGCAGACCGGTTGTGAGAACCATTTCAACTCGCAGCCACTGGGTTTCCGAGTTCGACCCACAAAACTCGGTGGCGTCTAACACACTCGCTCGTAACATGGAGTCTGAAGATATTGGGACAACTGCCCCCCCCCCCCCCCACACCAACTTCTACAGGAGCCGTAAGAAAGCGGTCAGCAATACAAGCAGATACAAGCATCTTCTTCCAGAGATTTGGTCTTCCAATCTGTCGGCGTTGAACAAGGTATCTGCGACTAACATGCTTGCCGTCCCGGTTCTACTCTACTCGTTTCACGCCGTCAAGGCGGACGCGGACTTCTGAATCTCCAGTGTCTTCATAACCGAATTGTTCTAAGTACAGCTTACACCGTTGCTAATGGCAGAGATCCTCTCCTAAAGATGGTCATGAATCACGAGATGATTGGCGAAGGAGCGTTCCTTTACAAAGCCGCGGAGCAAGCGGCCGAGACCCTTGGCCTGAATTTTAACATCAGAAGTGAGGAAAGTGCATTACTCCATCTAGATGCTTCACGTGTAAAAGCCGAAGTAAAGAAAGCAGAGGTTAGTAAATTTCACCAAGAGCTACTCGACAAGCATATGCACGGAAACTTTCACAGAAATGTAGAAAACCAGTCCTTGTCAAAGGAGCAAACTTTTGCTTTCCTCAAATCATCAGGGCTCAATTCAGGTACAGAGGGCTTTATTTTCGCATGCCAGGACGGTGTAATCTCCACCTTAGCATACCACGCCCGCATTTTATGTCAAGACGTTCTCAGTGATAGGTGCAGAGCGTGTCATGCACACGCTGAGTACCTAGAACACATACTATCGGGGTGTTCGACCCACGCAGGAACAACGTATATCTATAGACATAATGCGGCCGTAAGTGTACTTTATTACCATCTTTGTCGCTCTTACGCTGTTGGTCGCGACCCTGCCCTGCTAAACGCTCCGAAGGATATAGAGTCAATTGTCCGAAACGAGATGTGCCAAATTTTCTGGAACTACAATTTTCGGGCAGCAGTCTCCGTCGCTCACTCGAGACCTGACATTTTTCTCCAAGACTTCGAGAAACGAACTATATTCGTGATTGAATTCTCAGCTCCGTCCGGATACAACATCACTGCAAAGGAGAAAGAAAAAGAGGAGAGGTGCGAGTAATTGTCCTTGTGATTGGTGCTCCCGGAGGTGCGAAACTATCACTGGTTCGAAACCTAAGCCTCGATATGCCCGGTTTGGGCCGAGTTTCCCTCGGTGCTGACCATGTGGCCGAGGTAGGGGAGGCTCGTTTGGCCAAAGCTGCACTTAGCTGGTGCGACGGTGAGTCCGTCAATGGCTAGTCGCTCGAAGATGAGCGCTAGGTGAAGGAGGTGCTCCTTCCAATCACGGGAATAAAAAACGATGTCGTTCGGGTAGGCGATGGCGTGGGTGCCCGACTGTTCAGCCAGTACCTGGCGCATCAAATTTTGGAAAGTTCCAGTGGCGTTTTTCAAGCCGAAAGGCATCACCCTGCACTGGAACTGTCCTTCTCCGGGCGTTGAGAAGGCGGTATATTGGCGGGAACCTGGCGACATAGGCACTTGCCAATATCCGCTTTTCAGATCGAGAGTTGAGAATATTTTTACCGTATCCAGGTCTTTGAGCAGCTCGTGTATCCTGAGCAGGCACTGGGGGGCATCGACCGTAATTCCATTTAATCGCCGGTAATCAATGCAAAAACGGTAATCGCCGTCTTTCTTACCGACGATTACGATGGCCGAACTGAAAGGAGAGGTGGTTGGTTCGATGATCCCGTCGCGGAGCATCTCACGAACTTGTACATCAATGTATTGGCGCTTCTCGTCGGAGTATCGACGAGGCGCCTCGCGGAACGGATATCCATCCTTCAATTGTATCGTGTGCTGGACATTTGCCAGCGTCTGTTTCAGGCGTCCACCGCCGTGAAACAGGGAAGCGTGTAGCCGGATGAGCTTTGCAAATTCTTCCTGATATTCTGGAGGGAAATCGTTCTGCAAAGAGATTTCCTCCGGGGGG
>CAKNXH010060751.1:104015-153402 GCA_932178445.1 Andricus quercusramuli
GGGGGGGGGGCAGTTGTCCCAATATCTTCAGACTCCATGTTACGAGCGAGTGTGTTAGACGCCACCGAGTTTTGTGGGTCGAACTCGGAAACCCAGTGGCTGCGAGTTGAAATGGTTCTCACAACCGGTCTGCCACGGCGTGGGGAGCTTGGAGAGCGGATCATTTATAGATCTTGGTAGGGATCCGTTTCAACCTCCGTTGAAAATTTAAGTTTTAATTTAAGCCCCACGTTGGGCAACCAATTTGATATCTACCCCCGTGTGCGAACTGATAATATTCAGCGTGTGGGGGGGGGAGTAATCAGTGAGCTGGGAGGGGGCGGAATTGGTGATAGGAACAGGAAGGTTGCTCGCTTTGCACCACGGTGCGGAGGGTGGTGGCTGGGAGGTAGGAACAGGAAGGATAACGGGGGGGGGGTGTAACAGTTGTGGCAAAGTACAATCGTTGATCCCCACGTTCAGTTGCGAGGGGGTGGCCGAGGGGCTGTATTGTTGCTAGATCGGGACGCCAACCATGCGTCAAGACCTTTCATCTCCTGGGGCACGATCTGTTGACTCGAGGAGGGGGGGGGGTAACCCTCTTAATACCCCTCTTTATAAGTTTTTGTCACGCTGTCAAGCCGTCCGTGGGGCGTGGAACCCAGGAGAGAGAGAGAGGGAAGAGATGAATGCGACGAGTGCGTCGACTTTTGTTTTATTTTGTGTTTGGGGGGGGGGGGGAGATTGGAAGGAGAGGAAAGGGGAAGGAATGTGTGGACTTGCCCGGAGGCCTAGGTTTGTGGATGGTCCACGGACGACTGCCTCACCCGGAAGGGAGTGGGTGGGTGACGGGCCGCCTGGTGGTGACCCTTTTTTGTTTGCAGGTTTGTGATTGTTTTTTTTTTTTTTAGTAAACGATTTTAGCGGTGACTCGTTTCATTAAAATTGAGTCTTCGGCGGTGAGACTCGTTGTCGCGCGGTGGGGACCCGAGGAGAGAATGTTTCCGGGGTTGAGTATTCTGCGAGGTCGATTATGTCCTCCCCCGACGATGGTTCGATGATGGCGGGGCTCGTTGGCGAAGCTTGGTAAACATAACGTTAACGGCTCGTTACGGTTCGTTGATGGCCGTCGAGGACGCGGGTCGTGGGTTGATCCCGACGGATATCGAGAAGTGGCCACCCTGCTGCCGGAAAGAGTGCTGGAAACTCCGGATCGTATGCCGGAACGGCCGGCCGTCTCGCTTCCTCCTCGGCGCGGCGTTGTGCGTTTGCGGCTTGTCGGACTTGTTCCTCCTCGGCGCAGCGTGCCTGTTCTTCGGCGAGCTGTCGGGCTTCGACTGCCCTCCTAGCTCTCTCAGCGGCGATACGCTGCGCCTCGGCGGCTAAGCGCTGTGCTCGGGCCTCCGGCCCTTCGTTTGCCCGGCGTGACCTACGAATACGGGTCCGCAAGTTTCCGCGGGGTCGCCTTCCGCTCCCTGTCATCAAGGGTTTTGGCACAGTGAGACGAGCACGGAAAATTGTGTCCCGGACGCAGAATAGGCGAGCACAGTTCGTATCGCGAACACGCACGGTAATCCGATCACCGTAACTCGATTGGTGAGCACGGTCTCGGAATCGCGGTCCGTTCAATATAATTCGAACCTGAAGGGTTGGTAAACAAATTAAATAATTGGCTTGGCACGAAAACGAGGGTCCAACCGGAAGGGTTAGCCGTCACTGCGTAAGAAAATCACGGACACGACGAAGCGAAGGGGTCGACCTGAGGGGTAGCTTCACTGAAAATCTATAACGAACGCGATCAGCAGCGAAGAGGGCCAACCGGAAGGGTAGCCTCTACTACTAAAAATCACGGACGCGACGGAAACTAGGAGGGCCCACCTGAAGGGTAGCGTTCACTGAATAATAATAAGAACGAATGCACTGACGCGATGGAAACTAAAGGGCCAACCTGAAGGGTAGCCTTCGCGAATATAACACCACACTTAGCACGACCAACGCGGAGGGGGCCCAACCGGAAGGGTTAGCCTTTACAAGATAAAAACGATTATTCACGTTCACGGGTAGAGCGTAGATTATTCCGAACGAAGATGCTGCGGGTTTCGATTCCTACGATGACGCGGCGGACGCGGAAGCGAAGACTGAGAATCGCAAGAGGTACTCGCAAGGGAGTGAGAAAAGATTAGAGATGAATTTGACTATTATTGAAAATTTATTTGATAGCAAAATAGAGGAAGGCAGAGCGGGTGCTGCTGTCTTCTCGAGAGCGCACAAATTACTGTCTAAACTGACCACTCTCGGCTCGCATCAGCCCCGGCACGGAAGTCTCGAGGCGTTGGGAGCGGCGGCGAGCCCGCCAATTGGCTGAAATCCGGCAGCGGAGTCGCAGCCAAGTTATGGCCATGTTATGCCGAGAAATACTTATTTATAATCACTTTTAATTGAAATTAAGAAATACTTAGGACTACTTAAAATTAATGAAATTTGAAACCAACACCTAAAATATATATAACTTCAAAATTGCGAAAGCGGAATTGAGCTAAGTTAATTAGAACGGCTGTTCGGTTATTTCTCCTTATAACTAAATTTATAACAACAATATAATTAATAAAGATCTTAATATATAATCCGAACGGTCGTCCTAAGTTATAATTTGAATCGAAATATTTTTTTTCTTAAATTTAACCTAACTATTATAAGAAAACTAACTTAAACTCTGGAGAGTTTTGATTCCTAAAATAAGAGTTGTCTGTCGATATATGAGTGTGTATAACGTTATAAACACTCATATATCGACTTAAAAATTAATATTAAGTAGTCAGAGATAAACAGGGGGGGGGGGGGTTAATAATAAAAGAATATTTACTTTATACTTTAAAATTTTCATTCGAAAAATTAATTCCTATCCGATATTTGAGGATCCCTTTTTCCAAAATATTTCCCAGCCTTTGTATGTTTTCAAATTGAAATTTCATCTAATTAAAATCTTTTAATTTAATATTTATTCTGGCTACGCGCCCGCCAGTTGAGATCCCTTGCGCCGGGGCCAGTACGCTCGAGCGAGAAGGAAAGAGGAAGGAAAAAAAGGAGGGTTATTTAGTGGAAAGGAGACAGTGCGCTAGGAATGAGAGAGAGAGCCCGGCGTACGTGACTTGGAGAAAGGAATCGACCGGTTAACGGAGCGTAGCCTGACAGGAAAACGTGATCAAGTACGTGTTGGCAAAGGCATGAATCAGATGGTCAGCAAACACTACGTTTCAAAACACTGTAAAATCGACACTTAGTCTTACAGGCCTGTCGCTTTGATTCTCTTTGGAAAATTCAAGTGGAGGGCCGTACAGACGCGTGTTGATGTTACGGGGTTCTCAACTATGGCCTGTGGCCGATAACAATAAGTTTTTAGCAATTATTATCAATTTGAATGGAATTACTTTCCAATGTAGTTATTTTATCAATTGAGGGGCCGGATGCGGAACACGCGGAGAAGTATTGTCCGCTGAGTAAATCGCTTTCTTCGCAAGAATTACTGTTGATGTAACAACCCATTGTTGAAGGGCTATTCACCAGGGATTAATAATAAGGACGGATCACGCTTTAGAAACTGCCCCCAGTACTAAATTTGTACTGCGTATCTGTACCTTAATTGAGGAGTAAGCGAACAAAACATGATGAATCCATTCGAGATAATTCCTCAATGATTAGACAAATAATGTATCTTAAAGTCACCAGAGATAGAAGAAAAATTGTAATAGTATTATGTGGAGGAAACCATCTAACGGGTATCCAATATTATCGAACTATTGAACCTATAAGCTCAGATTTATGCAGTTTTGAAAACATATCAAACAGTCAAGTACACAATAAAGGAATTTTAATAAAAATGTTTTAAAGTTTACAACATTTTTAAATCAAAATTTTAAATTTTTTTCAAAATCTTATCTTAAAGCTTACTCAATTGACAGCCTTTGCCATCAATATAGTAGTGGCGCATGCGGACTGCGATCCACTATCTCTTTTTCTAGTGATAAGAGATCGTGGAGTTCAGTGTGCATGCACCTCTACTTTTGTGGTGACTGAGGCTGGCGATTAAGGTGCAGTTACCGCAGTCAAAACGTAAGTGTGGAGATCGATATCCTTATTATTATACTGTGTACTCATTTCGGAAATCATATAATCCCGATCCCAAAATATTTGAAAATCGGAGCTTTCAAATCTACAATTTAAAGCCTTTCACTGTGACCCATTAACTTTCATAAGATCTTTTAAAATGATCTGATATAATTTTAAAGATCCTCGCATATATTTTTTGCACTTCCGAGATCTCCGGCGAGATTTTATCTGTTTGTCCACTGTTTTTTAGTTCGCTGAATTGTTGGGATCTCCGAAATCTTGCAAGTTTTATAACTAATGTTCGTGATTTCTGAATGATTTCGGGACTCACACTGATTCTGAATCTATCACTATTTTATTCTGCAAAGACTTTAAACAAAATTTCTGAAGTACATATCCCCTCGCCCCTTCTCGCCAAACTCACGGGGCTATGATATCGTTCACGGGTGGCTCAGTGGATCCGATCACTGAAAGGGCCGTTAGTGGATTGTGTATACTAGAGACACGTTTCAGCTATACAAAATTCTTTGATGGCCTTCGAGTGCATTAATGATAGGTTTTCTAACTCCCGTGGTTCAAAAATGGCTCAGATATTTCAACGCATTTGAGTTGTTTGCACTCCAATAAGGACATAAACAACTTTTAAGCATCCACATAAGACAGAAGATCCTGAGATTCATGCCACAGGCATAACATCTAAATGTTTGCAAAATTGGTTCTCGAAGCGTTACTTGAATGTGATTACAAGACTAAGAAACTACTCATATTTGCACGGAATCGCACTTTCAAAGGATGTAGAGGAATTTGGTGGTTGATAATGAATGTGAGACAGATAATTTTTCTCCTCTGCTCCATAAAAAATAAGAAGACAAATTAGGGGAATGTAGCAGGGATGTCCACATATAGTTTCCTGACTCGCTTTTCTTCCCCTTCTCCATGCTTTTCCTCGCACGCTCGTTCGCTCTCTACATGAAGCGGCAAGAGAGGGGATTTTCGAGTGATAGATTTGGCGCTTTGTTCTCTCCGTGGACATCCCTGGAATATAGAGACAAGTGTTATTCGTGTTTATGTGTAATTTTATCTTTAAAATGTTTTTCTGTTACAGGAGTAAGTTGTGACTCTTGTCTGAAAGGAAATTTTCGAGGTCGCAGATACAAGTGCCTGGTGTGTTACGATTACGATCTGTGTGCAAGTTGTTACGAAGGAGGGGCTAGTACTACTCGTCATCTTGCAGATCACCCAATGCAGTGCATACTCACAAGAACTGATTTTGGTAAAGATGTGATCTTATTTTCAAACTATCCGAGATCAAAACAATGTTTGCCGAGATAAAAACAATAGTTTTTTTGAATTCATAAATTTTCACAGAACTATATTATGGAGGAGAAGGAGTAAGTGTAGAACAGCCCCAATCCTTAACTTGCCCTTACTGCACAAAAATGGGGTTTACTGAAGCCACACTTCAAGAGCACGTAACTTCTGATCATCCTGATACATCTTTTGAAGTGGTAAGTGTGTGTAAAGTTGATGGATTAATAAACTAAATGTTACTCCAATTCGAAAGGTCTCAGGATCTTCAATTGCTGATGAGCATTCTATTCAGCGCGTTGAGAGATCAAAGAAAATAACACCATAGTTTTCTTGATCACAGAGTTATATATTTTAAAATTAAAGATGAACAGCTGAACAACATTAGCTAATTACAGTTCTCAAACAAAAAGTGTTTTCACAATTGAAATCAAAAAGAGTACTTTTTTCACGACGGGCCGTCTCACCACAGAAGCGGACGAGAAAGTCGACCAAGCAAAACTAACTCTCTACACGCATTCTCACACTACTCTTCGAATCCAGTGCACTCTGGCGGCCCAGTTTCGACGCGCAAAATTCAATTTAAATTTAGAGCCAAGTCAACTCCACACATTTCTGTCCCTCTTTGGAGCATTACGGTCCAAACATTGAAATTTAACAAATTAACTTTCAATCTTTCGATTGCGAATCAACAGGTAATAGCGCTAGTTTAGTTATTACACGTACATGAGTACCTGATGCTGTACGAACGGTTACTTCCCGTATAAGATCATCTGAGCTTCTTTTTACATCAATTATTCGACCTAGTGCCCATTTAGTAGGTGGTAAACATTCATCCTTGATTAAAATTATTTGGCCAACACACAACTCCTTTTTTCGGATTTGCCACTTGTTACGTTAACGTAAACACAAAGTGTAGTCTTGAGACCAAGTCTTCCAAAACACTTTGAGTAGTTGCTGCCACAATTGCCATCTTGATAAACGATTTTATTTTACATTTACCAACAACAATTCAGGCACTGCAGTTAGTTCTCCACCAAATAAGAAATTTGCGGGAGTTGATACTCGAAGTTCTTCTTGATCATATGACAAAGGACAAAATGGTCTAGAGTTTAAACAAGATTCAATTTGACATATTAATGTGGCAAGTTCTTCGAAAGTAGGTATATGCGCTCCGATGACACTACGCAAATGATGTTTTTCGCTACAAACTCTAGCCCTCCAAATCCCTCCAAAATGAGGCGCAGCTGGTGGGATGAAATCCCATCAAATTTTATCGTTTATCAAATACGCTTTAACTTCAGGTGATTACTTTACCTCTCGGAAAATTTCCTAGAGTTCCCGTTTAGCACCCTGAAAGTTCTTTTTACAATCACTATAAATTGTATGAGGTAAACCTCGACGCGACACAAAAAGTTTGAGAGCAGCAAAAAATGCCTTAGTGGTGCAGTCACTGACTAACTCGAGATGTATGGCTCTCACTGCAAAACAAAGAAATACGAGATATGAAATGAGATTCGAGACGAGATTCGAGGCGAGACTCGAAACAAGATTCGAGACGAGATTTGAGACAAGACTCAACATGAGATTCGAGGCGAGATTCGAGACAAGATGCGAGACAGGACGATACTCCAGGCAAAATTCGAGACCAGTTTTGAGGGAAGACTCAGTACGAGATTCGAAACGAGATTCGAGACAAGACTCAAAACGAGATGCCAGACTGGACGAGATCCGTCACAAGACTCAATACGAGATTTGAGACATGTCTCGAATCGATATTTGAGGTGAGACTCGACGAATTCAGGAGCAAAAATTCCACGAGAAGCCAGATCCTTAGGATTTTCTTTAGTTGGAACATAACTCCAGTTAGCAAATGGTGTTTCAGTTCGAATTGCGGCGACACGATTCGCAACAAAGCTAGTACGATAGTAGAATCAGTCCGAAATTGCAATTCTAAATTTGAGAATTGTGATATAGCTGTAACAGCTGAAATCAGTTTAGAAAGGAGAAGAGCTCTTTACAGTTCCAACCTGGGAACTGATTGCGTTACTATTGGAGCTACCTTGGTTCAACTTGAAAGTAAAATGACTCCTATTTCACCAGAATGAAATACTATACGTAGGTAAGCTACTGCGGCATATGCGACATTTGACGCGTCTGAAAACCCATGAATCGAACTGTCAATTACGTTATTTCCTTGTCCTGTCCATCGCAAAATCGACAATATAACAGCTGGGACAAGCTATTTCGATACTTGTTCCAGTAACTTGCAAGGTCTTCAGTTAATGGTTCATCCCATGAAATCGATCTAACCCAAAGCTTCTGCATAACAATTTTAGCAAGAATCACAACCGGTGACACCCAGCTGAGAGGATCATATAAACGAGCAATTAAAGATAAAATCGAACGTTTTGTTCCAATTGATAATTCAGGTAACTGAATTTTAAAGCGATAGATATCCAAAAGAGGAAGCCAAACAATACCGAGAACTTTCAAAGAGTCGCTTTCATCTAAAGGCTTTTGAACGGCAAGTCCATGTTCTTGCTTATCAATATCCTTGAGTAACAAAGGCGAATTACTGACCCATTTTCTCAATTTGAAATGACCCTTTTCAAGTAAAGCTTTAACATCTTCTCGAATCTCAATTATTTCAGCTTTCGAGTCTGCCCTAAACAGGCAATCATCATTGTAAATTTGTTGATCGAGAACAGCTGAACCTTTAGGATACTGAGACCCTTTGTCTTTAACCAACTGTCGAAGCACTCGGAATGCAAGGAACGGTGTAGCTGTTGTTCCGTAAATTACGGTATTCAAATAAAATTCAATGATTTCTGATTGAAGTTCCGAAGTCCAAAGAATTCTCTGATAATCACGGTCTCTTTCATCGATGAAAATTTGTCTATACATTTTAGCGACATCTGCCGCGTAGACGAATTTAAAACAGAAACGGACGACCAGAAACGGAGAGAGTCGACTAAGCAAAAATAACTCTCCACACCCATTTCCCACACTACTCTTCGAATCCAGCGTACTCTGGGTAGTATCACGCCTACCCCGAAAGGCAAATGGCTTAATGGTATACATACAAATGTTTCCGTTTAAAACGTAATGAGGGCAGTTTTAGAGGGAGGATAAATCTTAACATTAGACTTTCTGTTCTAAAGGTTTAACGGGAAATGAAATATAGATTCTCCGTTGTTTCCTGCGGATCGACCTTTCATAAATACGGTTATTGTGTTTCTACATTATCTGGAGTTTTTCTTTTTTTATATCAGGTATGCCCTGTTTGCGCATCTTTACCTGGTGGAGACCCGAATCATGTAACGGAGGATTTCGCTGGCCATCTAACATTGGAACATCGTAGTGGACCCAGAGATCTAATGTCTTTTTTGGATGAATCTGCTTCTACTAGACACAATGTGCGACGTATTCCTCATCCTTCAAGAGGCGTAGGTGGACCCCGTACTCGCAGGTAAAAATATTTGCTATTTGAAGCCATGTACCAGATGGATCACGTGTTGTCGCTATTTGTAATTCAAGTATAACATTATGCCGTTTCCTCCTCACATGCTTTGGTTAAAGCGCTATTTTGACAGATTTTGATTTCCTTTTTGGAGACAGTATATTTCAGTGTAACGTAAGGATTGCAAGGCTCGTAAGGCTTGTAAGGCTTGACTCGCAAGGCATTAACAAGTGCCGATATAACCCGGAAACCATCAAATTGTAACTGATTTCACCAGTACATATAAATATATATTTTTTAATGCTATTGGTGAAAGTCTGAAGTAATAACTGAATTCGTAAAAATTCAACTTTTTTAAATTATGACAGTGGTTATTAAAAATGTTGGCATTTTAATTTAGTGAGGCCATAAATCGTCTTAGCATGAGTTTTGAATCTTTTTTTTTAATCATCAATGTTCTTGCATCAAAATTTAGAAATTTACATAGCTGCCATATTTTACGCGCAATTTTGAATTTTATTTTTTGACCGTAAATTCTTAATAAAGTAATTTTATTTACAGGTCAAATATGCACTTTAGCTCATCTGGAGGGCTTAGTCCAAGTAATCGAGAAAGTATTGATCCCATCGCTGAATTATTATCGCAATTGTCAGGAGTTCGCAGGACTGGTAGTGGTCAAAGTTCATCAGCTCCATCGCAATTGCAACAATTGCAAATGCAGTTACAACTTGAGCGTCAGCAAGTTCGCGTACGTACATTTTTAGGATAAAATAGTAGTAATAGGGTAATTCCGTTTTATCTCGCCTAAGTCCGTTGTAGTCTGATTTTCTTTAAATTTTAATACTTAAATATAATAATTATCATGTGTTTTTTGATTTATTTTTTACTTAAATCACACCAAATTTAAGAAAAAATTACAATTTGAATTATTCTCGGAATAGTTTCTTTGAAAAGTGAGAAAATCCTGAGCGCATTGTATTCAGAATTCAGATAGTTGTCAACCTACTTGTGGACGTCCATATGAAAAAGGCCCTTATGGTCGATTTTTATTTTTCGCGATTTTGCGTTTTTTTGTATCAGCCTCAAACAGGAAAACGCGAAAATGCGTTTTCTGAATCTCGATGAAGGTCCACATTATAGATAAAAATTTCAAACTCCGAATTAATAAAATAAACTATCAAAAATTAATCAACTTTAAATGCTAAGAAGTGGGTATATATACTATATTAGGGTTCATTACATTTTTTTTCTAACACGGTTGTACCGTAATAAGTACTATATTTTAACGCGTTATTTTTAGGCTGCAAGGCAGCAATTGGAACGCTTGCCTAGGAGACAAACACAAGTCATCGGTTCCGTTAATAGTGGAGGTGGAAGTAGTACTAGTCATCCGACAACAATGGGCACTGTTTTAGCCAACAATACTGTGAGTACTAATAACGTACCCACCGGCAACAATGGGGTTTCATTCTGCACATCATCTTCTACTTTACAAAACAGTTTATTTTTGATACCCAGGTAAGAAACATTAATCTCTCATTTATTTTTTGAACAAAAAGTGCTTTAGGGATGCTCGACCCACATAGTGAATTTTAGTTTGTTTGCACTGCACCAAACTTTTTCGAAATAATTCGAAAAAAAGTGTTATCATATCCAACAAAGCTTTATATTTCTGGAGATTTAAACCGCTGTGACGGTAGATATTAATTTATCATTCAACTTTATATTACAAATTTGTGTACGTCCGTATGAAAAAGTATATTATGGCTGATTCTTGTGTAGTAGGTATTCGCGTTTTTCTCAGTCAGGGTCTGAAATCACTATTTTCGGATATGTGTAGGCGGTGATACTATGATTCATGTTTCATCTATTGGCACCATACTCAATAGCAGTGGGCCGAAATAGTACATTGTGTTACAAGTGCGTGAAGTTGAACATTTCACACGAGTGGAATGTCTTCCAGCACATATCACACACGATATTTTTTTCAAAAAATGCATGAAAATGCAATGAGAAATACGATATGGTGGTCGGCGGTGCGGGGGGCGGGGGGTCCAGGGCGCAGCCCTGGTGGGAGCGAGGGGCTATTCACTGGGAAATCAAGGGTACTAATGCTCTTTTAACTTTATTAAAATCTTCGAAATCAGTATGAACTCGATGAAGTCAGCGACTACGACTTTTAATATGAACAGAATCCTCTAATATTATTTAAGCTTGGAGATCACTGGAGATCACTGGGAAATCATATGAAATCATTTTGTCATAACTGAATTCAAGACTGATTTCAGTGGAACACTGAATTCACTGAGTTCGAAATCAGCGAAATCAGTTGAACTCTATACGTACTGCTCGAAGAGGTGACTGTGTCAAAACTATAGCACGGACACTACGTATAGCGTTTGCATGCGCCGAGAGAGTGCGTATTGGTCTCGTTGTTTACCGTGAAAGCCCGTTGAAGGCGGTTGAAGGGTGGGTTGTGTATTCAAATTTATTTGGCTTAGATTTGATCAAATTAATTAAAAATCAATATTTTCATGTACAATTTATTGTGGAATTTAAATTTTAGGGACTCAAGCACTTCTAAAACCGCCTTCAACGTTCATTTTGATGTTTTTACGAATTTTTCTAAAATTGCTTGTTTCCAGTTTCGTCTATATATTTCTTTTACTGTTAATAACAAGACTCTGAAACAAGTTTTCAAAACTAACAGACTTCTGCATAATTTCGGAAATCATTTATTTGAGAATTTAGAAAAAAAGATGTTTGTCATTTCTATAGTACAAATATAAACTTTCTAAATTGGTTATAGATTATAATAATTTTTTTCAGGAGAAAAAAAGTTTCCAAAATGAATAATGGTTAAAAAACATTATAAAGCCAATTATTGCTTTTTAAATTTATTAGTGGGCTGTCTATTAGAGAAATTGAAAAATAAATAAATTTCTTTAACAATTTGTTTTAAATCTTATTCATTTTAGAAAACTTTGATCTCGTCAGAACAAATATTGATACTTATAAAAAGTAAAATAAGTTGATATTTTTACTGTACACGCGTGGTTTACTTCTTATTATAAAGGAAGTATATCAATATAAAGAAATTGAATTTTGAAAATATTCGTGATAAACATAACAAAGAATAATCAAGGTATTATTGAAGGTTATTAGGAACTCAAAATTGCGAACCCTCACCAAATTCTACAAAAAACGATCAGATAATACTTATATTGCTATATAACTTGCTATATCAATGTGTTGTTTAAATGTGAAAATCATTTGATCTGCTTAAATATTGCTAAATATGTATAACTATCAAATTATAATATTATATATATTATATATTATTAATTCATCTCATTCGGTAACAATGTCATCTACGTAGTTTGGTGAAAAACTCAACAATTTTATGGAAATTCTTTTCTGTCTTCAATGAAAAATATTTCTTGGTTGAGAATTCAACTCTTTGGTTGAAAATTGAAGTATTTACTTTTTAATTTAACTACTTGATAAATAGCTGTGAATTCGATCTCGAGTGTTTCCACTTTGTTTGCATTTATAATTATATGGTGCTCATTTCACGAGCACTTTGCTTCTCGTTAGTAATTGTATTTGCTTCCTCATAGAGGAAGCACATAGTTATTTTTTCAATAATAGACAAACCAAAGTCTTCATTTTCATCAATTTAAAAATAGAAATTAAAGAAAAATGCTTAACTATAAAATAATATAAAACAAAATTTTTAACACAAAGGGATGGAAAAGGGGAAGGTAAAGTTCTGTCACACCCTATCCCTTTACCAGCTTCATGATTTTTTCACAAAAATTGTCAGAATTACTCTATTTGAAAATTTATGATCAAAAAGTGTTTTATATGCATACGTCAACATTAAATTATGTCGATGAAAACAGGTTTTCTGTTCAAAACAGATGACTCAAATATTATAAATGAGCATAACTTCCTTAATCTTCAATAAAGTGTACTAATATTATAGATCAATCGATTTTCCTCGAATCAAGGAATCTTTTCCGTTTTGACATCAATTTTGAATTATGTTAGAGAAAAAAGTTCTACAATAACAAACCGTGTTTTCAAATATTACACATTACCATAGCTTCCTTAAATAAAATTTATTAATATTATAAGTCAATCAATTCGACTCGAATCAACACAACTTCTCTTTCCTGCATCAACTTTAAATTATGTCAATGAAAAAAGTTTTATTATAAAAAACCGATTTTCAAAATATATAAATTACAATAACTTCCCTACTCTTTAATAAAATGTATTAATATTATAGGTCAATCGATTTTTTCCGAACCCAGGAGTCTTTTATATTCTTGCATCAACTTTGAATTATTATTAATAATAACGTCTTATACATTGAATTAAATGTCCTCAACATTGAATGAATTTAATCATAAACTTATAGGACAAAAGTGAATTCAGTGGATGAGAACTGAATTCCACCGCCGAGTAATGAATTCAGCGGATGATCACTGAACTCCTCTGAATTCAGCAGGCGAGAAGTGAACTCAACCAGAGATGAGGTGGACTCCGCTGACGTAACGTGAACTCACTACGGGTATAAGCTGAATTCATCAAACCTAGCGTGAACTCAGTATTAATTTTATTTAGCAAGGAAATCATAGGAAATCGATGAGATCGTAGGATAGGTTCTGAAATCGTACTGTCTGATTTCCGAGTGAATAGCCCCTCGGGTGGGAGTGCGGTGGGCGAAGCCCCCTGACTGAACAAAAAACCACCAAATATTAAACTAAAAAAAACTAAAAACTTTTTTTTAATTAAACTAAATTAAACTAAAAAGAAACTAAAAAAAACATTGAGTAACGTGCCCACAGTGTTGAGTGTGCTAGACTTTTCGAGAGTTCGTCAAAATATTCAAGGAGCACGTTTTCAATTAAGAGGTTATTTCACTTGTTTAACACCTGTATTCATATCGACTGATCGGATGTTTGACAGCTTTTTATGAACGTAATGAAAACAAATGTAGTCAGTTGAGTTGCCCGGGCAACGCCGCGTAATTGTTTCACATGCCGTGTGAATATTAATTCCCGAACTAAAGACAAGCGCTCGTAAATGATTCAATGCGGGAATATTCCCGCACGCTACTCTCACAGTAGAGGAATCTGGAATTTTCCGTACACTTTATGGACACGGAATGTGGCCATTTTCGTGCATGTGTTGCAAAAAATAATTTTTTTGGAAATTCTGTCGGATTCAATCGAAAAAAGTTCTCGGTTGGTATACTGCAATTAATCTACAAATATCCAAATCGATTAATATTGAGAGGTGCCCAACCCCCTCCCACTAGATTCACTATTTTACCCCCATTTTCTTGTTTTCTGGAAATCTACTATTTTAGCAATTATTTCCATGACTTCGTTGAAACTTCGTTTACATAGGTATTTTATGATCCTCATTATGAGTCTGCAACAAACGATATAAAATTCAAAATAGCGAATCAAATATGACATATCAAAATGATCCAAAATGAGAAAAAATACGTGCTGGTGAATTTTCTGATAACTATCTATATCCCTTTGGTAGCTTTTTCCTTCTCTTTTATACAAAAATATCCTAGGACTTTCCGTGAGGAGGAGACTACACTGCGTTTCCCACCTAGGCTCTCTCAACCACCCAACCCATCTTATCCTGGTGAGAGAGGTGCTAGAAGGAGGGGAACTGTTCTTCTTATATTTACTCCTATGCATTTGAACATCCAAAGACGTCCGACCACCCTCGTTCTCGACTTCCATCCCCTCGTCTAAGTTAAGAGCATATTTCTAGTTCCCTCCTACTTTCATGGTTAGCTTTCGCAGAACACACCCTTTTTGATGCCTTAGTTACCGGCTTAACCTGCCACTCTGCGGCTTGAGTATACACCAGCACGCAACAAAATTAACATGGCATGGCCGCTGAACCAGACCACCATAGCTCTATGTTTTCGTGGTATTTGAATATGAATTTGGTGTCCGAGTTGCTTCATTACGTCAAATTTTTGAGAAAATTAGCCTTTTCGGGCATTTTTAAAAAAAAGCATAGGGTGCGAACCTGATGTTCTATAAATGGGGTAAAATTTGCCAAGTGTCCCTGCCTAAAATTTTGTTGTCGCCTATCACATTCAAACTCCGCCAGATTGTAGTACTAGTAGACCTCTTCAAATCCTGTGAAGAGGGCGCACCTAGTACAACGGGTTGTCAAGATACAGGGCCCCGAATTTACGACGATTTATCCCGACTGCTAACTTTCAATTATACATAACTCCTGATACAGTTATCCAATTTTATTTTTATGAGGGTTTTGAAAAGGTATTTTAACAAGGTTTACAATAAAAATAATCATTAAACGATACAAAAATTATTTCACCTTGATTTTCCATTTTAAAAAACATTTCTGAGATTTTCTCCCAATGCGGCATTTTTGATACTTTTTCAATTATGCTAGAAAAAAAGCTTGATTCTTTCTCTTAAAAAACATCCCAGAACAAAAATGGGATGGAAAGTATTGGTTGAGTTATAGGAGGTCATAAGAGCGCGGGTGACCCGCGCCAATTAGCCACGGCGCTACTAGGCGTGCTATAGTGACTCAGTGGCTCTAATAATGGATAAAAATGATGTTTCTGTTTACGCGTAACAAAAATTCCATTTTAGTCTGACTTATGTAGCTGGAGAACGATTTAGATATTTTCTTAATTAAAATTTAAAAATGGTTGCATTGTAGGAAAACGATAGTTAATAATAAAATGATAAACGATTTTGGTGGAGGGTTCTGCTCATCTTTTACATGTCCAGATGGCTTTTGATAAGTCCTCTTGCTTCCCACGTTTTGGTGAGTTTTTTTGGTGTTAATCTCTTTGCCTTTAACAATTTGGGGTGTTTTTTTATGTGAGTTTCCTTGCCTTTCACATCTCGGGGTGCTTTTTTATGTGAGTCCTCTTGCCTCCCGCGTTTTGAGGTGCTTTTTGTTGTGAGAACACCAATACTTTCCATCCCATTTTCATTTTTGGATGTTTTTCAAGAGAAAAAAATTAGGATTTTTTTCTAGCCGAATTGAAAAAATATCGAAAATGCCGCATTGGGGGAAAATCTCAAAAATGTTTCTTAAAATGGAAAATCATGGTGAAATAATTCTTTATCGTACAATGGTTATTTTTATTGTAAACCTTGTTAAAATACCTACTGAAAACCCTTTAAAAAAGTCAAATTGGATAACTGTATCAGGAGTTATGTAGAATTGAAAATTAGCAGTCGGGGTGAATCGTCGAAAATTCGGGCCCCTGTATCTTGACAACTCGTTGTACTAGGTGCGCCCCCTTCACAGGATTCAAAGAGGTCCACTAGCACTACAATCTGGAGGAGTTTGAATGTGATAGGCGAAGACAAAATTTTAGGCGGGGACACTTGGCAAATTTTATCCCAAATGTCTAGAACCGTTGCCTATGTTGAGCAGTGACGGCATAGTGAGCTAGCGCGCGCAAAGAAAAAATCTGTAATTGCTCAAGATAGGCAACGAAAATAATTTTTTTAGCATAATCACTTTGAGGTACAAGGATCAGCCTTTAATTTTAGCCACGCTAGAAGTTTCTAGAACGTCAGGTTCGCAGACTATAGTGTTAAATGGATAAAAAAGCTTATTTTCACAAAAACATGATGTGCTATAGTAAATCTTGACACCTGATTCGGATTCCGCGACCTCAGCATTATACAAGTATGGTGGTCTGGTTCAGTAGCGATGCCATCTTTTTTTGTATGCCTGTGTAATAAACCATTTTTCCCATAAAGCTTAGTAATTGTGCAGATTTCCGTGTTATTTGAGATCCGTGTATTGAGAGATCGAATCACTAAGGTTTGAAAAGAATCTTCAATTTCTTATTTTACTCAAAGTATACGATTTAAGGGTTATTGTCGAACATCCAGTCTGTCCTCGGAAATTATTGTTGTCAAAATATTTTCGAGATAGCTACAGTGAAGTCAGCTCTGGGCTGAGGCTGACTCCGTATTTCAAAATTAACGAAACGGGGAACTTATTTACGAAAAAGTAAGCAAAGAAATGATGGTGAAGTTGGAATCACGTTAACAGCAGAAAAAATTACATCGGTATATCCCATCATACGTATTATACAGTTCGGGGCAAAAGAAACCTAATTTTTTAATTACCACGGTACAATTCTATCCCTGAGATCGGATATGTCTTTTAACTTGGGCCGCTTTCGGGGCCGCTCTCGATGGTTTTCCTGGTTGGAGGAACTTCTTGGAAAGTTTCGGTCGACAGATCGGTCTCGGGCCTTTTACCAGGCCGCCCTCGACGGTATTCTTGAATTGGAGGGACCTTGAACTGGGGCTGGTTTCGTGGCCACCCTCAATGGCACTTCAGTGTCGGAGGGTTTTTTCACCTGACAAGGCAGTGGACCTTGGTTCGAGGAAGAAGATCCTAGATTGCTTTTTCCCTATGTTTTTCTTTCAGGAGGGGCCTCACCTTTTGTGACCTGGGCAGTAGGAGGTACCTATTAAGGGTCGTGTTTGACTCTGTGGGACTGAACGGTGAAATGTTGACCAAGGGAAATGAGACATCTTCGTCGGTATGGAGGTGCTTCGCCAACGTCTCGTGCAGAACCATCTTCGTCAGCACAGTTCTACTTCGGTAACGTCCGCTTCGCAATCGTCTTTTTCGGCCAGGTAGGGCTTCGCCAATGATTCACGAGAGGGAATTCTGCTAACATGAAGAGAATTACGCTATCGGCTCTAAGCGGGATGATGGAGTATCCTCTAAGGTATGGGAGCCGCCGCAGGGTCTTAGGGAATTAATCAATTGTTTGAAGTTGGGAGTTCCTGTCGTGACAAGTCGTGATTGTCCCTATCTTCATGATTAAGGATAGGACAATCTCTGTGCTGATGATAACCTAAACAACACTAGCACTTGCGTTGTTGCTGAGTATCGAAGGTACGTTTGTAGCGGTGATCCTCTTTTGTGATGGATGAGTGACTTTCAGTCTCAGCTAATTCTGCTGCTATGGCCCGTGATATTAGGGTGGCGAAGTTGGTGGATTGTGAGGCACGAATATACCGTGGCGAATGCATGGGCGAAGCTGTTCTAAGAGAATGAAAACCTTTACTTTTCTGGAACGTATGGCTGCAGTTGAATTTCTGGAGGAATAATTGCTGTAAACAGTTTCTATCCATGTCTCTGTCGCTCTCGCGCTCTGATGGTCAGGAACCCTTTTTGATACTGTGTTTTTTATAGTTTTCATTTCTAACATCCCCTCCGCAAAACTGTCTTCATAAACCACCCACCTACTTGAAAGTGGGAGCGAACGAACCACCTGGATACATGGAGTGTGTGCTTTTGGTGCTACAAGAAGGACTAGCTGGTTCGGCGGTATCTTTTCTATCTGGCAATATTGTTTCATCTGGGCAAGGAGTACCATGGGATCCTCATGATATCTGCCATGAGACTCGAAGTGGGTGAGGAGTAACGGGGATTGTATTGGGGACGCCCTGTAATGCTTGCCAATTGGCATAGGGCGCGTGATAGTTCATAGGGTTTTGATCAAGAGATGGATTTCCTGCACTAGATGCTGGTCCATTTCAGGGTATTCCCACAGGGGGTTGATTCAAGGGGGCGGGCATATTTGACGATGTGACAGGTTCTCAATAGAGGTTAAATCCAAGAAGAAAACTAGTTGGACAAGATTCGGTAGTTTCAGTATTATTGTCAGGATGAGCATTTATATCTTCTTCATTTGTATCCAGTGTCCGACTGGACAATAAATCATCAATTTTTCCGGTTTCCTGGTTTCTGCTTACAGGTAAAGTACCATAATCCGGCAATATATATAATCCCTAGGCATTATATATAATGCCCAACAGAGTCCAGGCAAAGTATGTAATACTCTCTATTATACAGATTGCGTAGGCATTATATGTGATGCCTAGAAGAGACCAGGCAAAGTGTGTAATAAATATCCTCCATTTGATCTGTTTTTCGCTTTTTGAAACATTAATTACTTCGGTGATTTTAAAGATAGTTGAGATATATTTCTTAATTATTCATGATAAGACGCAGTTAAAAAAATATATTTTTTGAAAACAAAAATTTATTAAATTTTCGGATTTTTTAAAAACAAATATTCAAACTCGATTTTTGAAAAAAATCCACGTTTGATTTTCTTTAAAAACTTGTTTAAAGATAGTTTACGATGTGCTCTAAAATCCCTGTAAATATAAAAATGGAATCTCCCTTAGTTTTCGATAAATAATTAAAAATGCATTGGAAATTTGTTTTCAAAATTAATACTACTTTCTATCAATAATTATATGTTCATATAAATTGTTTAAACAATTTATTATTGTTTTTAGGAATTTTTACTTAGAGTGGAGTTCGGAAGTCGCGGTTTTTTCGAATTTCTAACTTATTTCCAACTTTTCAATTAGAGTGAGGTGATAATTAATCGATGTTGACAAAAATATTTGTTCAAACAATTCATTATTATTTTTAATAATATCACTTTTATGCTAGAAAGTTTTTTTTCCTGAAATATTCAACCTTTTTTCCACTTTTCAATTATTGTGAGGTAATAATGGATGAAATTTAACATATCTAATGTTTAAAAAAAATTTGTTATTGTTTATAACTATCTTCTCCTATAGTAATGCCAGATAGTTGCGTGTTTTTTTCTAAAATTTTCAACCTATAATCCAAAAACCACAACTAACTCACATTAATTAAAAAGATAGTTACAAGAAATAGTAATTTGTTAAGACAATTATGCTTGTTTAATATAATTTATTATTGGCTCGCCCGAACTCAATAGTTGATAATACGTGAAATAATTCGGAAGGAACCACGATTTTATAACTTTATACTAAGAAAAAATTGAGAAGAACAATAATAAATTGTTTAAACAATGTATGTAAAGATCTAATTATAAATGAAAAGTTGTATTATAAATCATTTGTATGAAAAAATAACCGCGAAAAAATAATAATAAGCGCCAAAAACTCGCAAAACCAAATTTTTCACTTACAAGTTTTTTTTGGGACCCTTCGAAGTATACTTCTGGGGGTGATATTTAAAAAATAAGTTTTTATTCATGAATTATGGCTAATAGTAAAGAAAAATGTGGAATTTAAACTTGATTACCCAATATTAATGGTGTTGAATAAAATTTACAAAAACGTTCACAAATTGCCCGAACATTGTAAGTAATGTCAAACCTAAGTCAGGTATTGAATCTATATTATTCTAATGATAATTTAGTAAAATTTAAATTTACAATTTAATCTAAATTTGTTTCAAATTCGTATGTAATTGAAGTGGAAGCTGTCATACAAATTTCGTGACAGCCAAACAGGACTTTTCCAGACGTTCTCCGCCCACTTTGTCAAGACGTATAGGTATAAATTTGGACCACCTCTATTCTTACACTAATTCAAGATCTTTTTTTATAAATGTGAAAATCTTTGAAAAATAGCAATTTTGATCATTCAAAAAAATCGACTTCGTTGTTAAAAAAATGGTGAAAATAATTTTTAAAAAATCGCCTGTCACGAATCTCTTTAAAACTTAATGAGCTTTTAATCAAAAATATACCTCAAAGTCTGATAAAAATTGTAAATTAAAAATTGATGATACGATTCAAGATTTTTCAACGGGGCAAGGTTTTTTAAAAATATTCCTGCAAAGAAAAGTGTCAAACCAATAAGTGTTCATGTGTAACACACAAAGTTCAGGGTCGATCAAAATTTCATTCCAGTATGCCGTGTTTTTAATAAATAGCGAGTAAACGTGTGTTGAATTCTGTAAATGTTCGTAAATTTATCATGCCCTTCTTTAACTGCATGATTATATTCAAAATCAAGATTATATACTTTACCTATCTCGTGCTGGGCATTATATATAATGACTGGGGATTATAATAATGCCTGGATTATATACTTTACCTGTAACATATACATTAGGATGTGCCAAAAAGTGTGTTTTTAAATTTCGCAAATGCTGCCCCCTAAATTTCTTCTTTTTGATATAATAATACTGCCATAATTTTTTTTTATTGTGTAGAGGTACCGCTAGGCCACTTTAGGTATACAACTGAATTTTCGTAGTTTTCAATGTTTATAAAATTAAAATTTAAGGCTAAAAATGATTTCACTTCCAGAAGTGTATTTTTATTTATTGAGGAATAAGCCCTCAATTTTATCAAACAAAAAAAATGTAGGAGAAATTACCGGGTCCAGAATACGAATGTTTGTAATTTCATTATAATTAAGTCCAAAATGGCCTCTAAACATTTTTGTCTGGAAATAATATGCACATCCTTTCTTCTTTAATATAAGAAAAATACATATTTTCGTACTTTGAAGATTCCTGTTGTACTTCAAAATGTATTTTTATCTATCATTTACCTGAAAAAATATGGGCTAAGATAATAGATAAGAATACATTTTAAGTACTATAGGAAACTTTAAGCCGTAAAAGTGTGCATTTTTGGTGTGTTATGCACACGCTGTGTACCTGGAACAAGTGTGTCACTCACGCGTGAACGACGTTTTCTAAACACAATGCGGCCCCAAGAGTACTTTACTACCAACTTTAATGCTGTTACGGTGTTGGGCGCGACCCTGCCCTTCTGAACTCTCTGAGGGAGATAGAATCAACTATCCAAAACGAGAAGTTCCAAACTTTCTGGAATTACGATTTTCGGACAGCGGTCTCAATTGCACACTCGAAGTTTGACATCGTTCTCCAGGACTTCGAGAAACGAACTATATTCGTGATCGAATTTTCGGCTCCGGCCCTCCGGGGGTTAAACAACCTTTACAGGGTCCCACAAGGAGAAAATGCCATCTATGAAAATGACATCGGCGCTCAGTAGAACCGCGGTAAATCACACTTATGGTCACATATCACGACCGTGAGATGGGTGGCCACAGGGCACGATGAAATCACAACGACAGGCCGACGAAACCCTCATGTGTCTTGAGGACATTGAGACGGTTCAACTCGTCAACGCAACAGCTGATAGAAGAAAATAAATATAAGTCAGCTGACTAGCTGAAAACCGACAAATCTAGCCATCAGCTGTGTGCGATAAGAAGAAAAGCGACAGCGATAAGAAAAATAAGGACAGGAACACGAAATTCTTGTCAACAAATATATGTCAGCTGACAAGCGGGAAACTCGATAAACGCGTGCGCAACCAGACCCCCAGAAGTAGGGAGACAACCGGGACCAAGCATACAGGGGACCACTCGATTGATACGGCGCGAATGAACGACACTTGCGTTTCAACTGAGTTGGAGAACGGAGTTCTCCGAAACTCTACCCAGATTCGCTCGAAACGTACCGAATCGACGCTTGCGAATGCAGCCACCGGAATATTCTCTTATCTAGGCAGGACTATCCAGGAGTTCAAAACAAGGTTTTTTTATTGAAAATTATACAATTATTTGCTCATATTGGTTCTTTTACGAAAAGTCATTATATTCGGACTTACGCAATCCCACATTGGGGTCTGTTGACTCACAACCTGCCGGAGTGGCGACCTTCTATTAACCGGGATCAGACCCGGAAATTGAAGACCAAAACTCCCTAAGGCGCGAAGTAAGTAAATGGGGCTCCATTCTGGAATTGTGTGCGATTAAAACTTACCGAATTTATCATCAAAAATTTGACACTTGGCATCATGGCGGACTTCTTAACCAGGCTAAGTAGACCGCCTGATGCCCGAAGTGTTCGATGATAATTAGATAAAATCGGTATAAAGAAATCAACCAGGTCTAAATTTAATTAGACGTTTATAAATAAAGTTTAAATTAACATCTCCGCGAGTCCTAAACTCACGTCTACTTTTAAGATTCAAAATTAAGAGCTAGGAAAATCAAGTTGATTTCTAATTTTGTCATTGCACCTTGATGGATTAGAATGATGCGTGATTTAAAACGTACTTAAGAACAGAGCAAAACATAAAATTAAAAAAGAAACTCCTGGATATTCAAGGGGGAAAACTTTCGTATCAGGAAGACTTACAGGTCAACGCGTGTAATTTGTTAAGAGTAAAGAGGAAAGAATTAACCAAGAGAACATCTAGCGAAAGAGCGTTCGCAATTCCTATTCGCGTTTGAGGGAACCCATCGTTTCTGCGAATTTTTAATTAACTATTGGTTAGTTTATGGATTTCAATATGGATATCAACGGGGTCGCGATAAATCACATTGAATCCTTGGCATTTGTTGAACCAAGATCTCCTGAAAACTTCATATCAAGTGAATTCTCAGCTGCTAACTACTTCCGCTTCCAAAACTTGCGTATCCTAAAAAGCGTGGTTACGAACACTGATCCAAACGGTAACCTTGTCCTAATTTCCAGGGTTTCATTAAGCGTAATTTTTCAAAATAGGGAGGTAAGGGCTACTTTTAATGTCCTCCCAACGCTCAATCCAGTCTGTGTTATTGGATGCGAGCTGTTGAACAGGCTTCATTAAAAGCAATTTAAACTACCACTTTCATGAACCCAAAATTATTCATGAAAGATGTTTAATTTGCGACAGATCTATCAAAGATAAAATCAAAAATAATCTCTTTTTGGGACGATTTAAATTTCAGGGTGCAAAAGTAGAATTTCATATGGAAAAGTTTGCAGTTAAGGATAAATCACGTGAATCGAATTAAATTAAATACATTTTCCCGTGCGATCCGTGCCAACCATAAATTGACCAATGTTATAACTGGTACCCCTGGTGGGACACTTTGAGTTTTTGAAAGCGACATAGCATTGCAGAAACGTGATCGCGTGCGATCAAAACAGCCACGTACGTTAGAGATAGAAATTCAAGTAGAAGGGAGGTCACGTCAACCGTGGTGATCGACGTGGACGCCGAAATACATTACCGCAATTAATAAGGTTGTAAATCAGAGAGAATGAACGCCAGGGCAATCGGTATCATAATATTGGAAGTCAAGTCAACGCAACTAATGCAATAATACAAAGCGGACTAATAAATCAACATCGGCTGAATATAATTAAAATCAAAGTCACTTTTGACAGTCTTCAAATTGAAATAAAATTAAAAGGTGAAAATAAATCGCAGTAAATGAAAACTCCGATTTAATTTAAATCAAAATCACACTTGACAGCCCCTAAACTAAAATAAAATTGAAATATGAAAACAATATCGGAATAAGTAGAAACTCCGATCTAACTAAAATTAAAACCACATTTGACAATTTAGAAACCAAACTGAAATGAAATTCGAAAATAAAATTACAAAGTGAACCTGTAACACAAATCTCCTAGAGCACTAATAATTAAGTAATTAAAAACGAGAATTATAATTTAATCTAGATAAAAACTCTCAACATTTGAAAAATTAAAACTTCCAAAAATGGATAACCAAGAAAATAACAACGATAAATCTCAGGAGAAACTCAATGAGAAAATAAGATGTTGTAAATCTGTGCTTTTAAGTTCTTTTGAAGAAATTCAAGAAACAAATGATACCCTAGAAGAAACTGATTTTGAAAATTCTGTACAAAGAATTGGAGACAATGAACAAAATAATTTGCTAAAGCTCGATGATTTAAATGCCACGAATGTAGAGTTAGTGACGAACGATGGAGTAGATACATTATGTAATAGGGCTGAAAGAGGAACTGAAATTGAGACCCAATCGGAGCTAATTAAAAGCGAAGATACTGGTCAAATTTTAGATGATTTAATAAAAGACATTCAAAAAGTTCAGGCGAATTTGAACTATAGCATCAGAACTCAAAATAAAATAACAACTATTATACGAAAAAATAGAGAATTGTCGGTCACTGCAGAAAACAAATTAGCCAGCCAATTGGACTCAACTTCAAGAACTCTTAACAATAAAATAATCTTTAAGATCGATGAAAGAAAACAAAATTGTGAAGCTCAAGCGAGGTATTTAGAAGAGAGTATTGTAGATGTAGAGAAAAAGGTCGACACTCTGAAACGAGTAACTGAGGAAATTCACGTAAATCATGGCAATGATCTTGTTGCAAATATGAAAAATCAAAAAAGACTTTGTGAACTCGAAGAAAATCAAAATACGCTAGAAGCTAGAATCGATAGGAATATAGGGATAACTAGCGTGAAATCACCTTGGTTGAAAAAATACCCTGTACCTAAATTTTCGGGATTTGGTCGAGAACGACCAATGATGTTCTTAAATGACTTAGAAATATATGTTAGGGCGGCAGACATAAGAAAACATGACTTTCCGTTCATGATCCAAACATGTTTGGTAGGGAACGCTTGAGAATAGTGGGAAATGGCCCGCGAAAATGTCAGGGACGACGTTTCCTCTTTTACCCGAAAATTATCAATAAATATTGGAACCAAGATAAAAGATTTGAAATCGGGAAAAATCTGCAGTATGGGTGCTTCATACCAGGAAAACTTACTAGTTCTCAGTACGCAATTAAGATGATTAATCAAGCGAGAGACCTAATCCCACCACCCTCTGATTATGAAATTAGTGTAAGTCTATCGAGACATTTCACTGAAGAGGTTAGAGCTGGTTTTAGGATCCGAAATATGCGAACCTGCGAAGAATTTATAGCATTTTTGGATAGCATGGATCAATCGGGGCCGTTAAATAACAGGGGATACCATTCACCACGCGATAATCCGGTATATGATAATTACTACTCAAATGAGAAAAATCATAATTACAGAGGAGAAACCCGTCATAATCCTATTATAAAAGAGAGGTTGCGATTATATCTCGAAAACTGAAGCCGATTCTGTCTTCACCTATTGGTTGGATTTAAATTCGTCGCCTATTATCTCGAAAACTGAAGCTGATTCTCTCTTCGCCTATTGGTTGGATTTAAATTCGCCACCTATGCTTTAGAATCGATATTAGAATCGAGAAGTGCGGTCTAGAATCATTTTTAGGTTAAGAACAGAGCTGCGTATTATGATTATGAGTCAAGGCATGAGCACTATTCATGTGCACATTGATGATTGATTATAGCTGACGATATGGTCGCAAGAACTCATCGCATGGGGGTAGGTGGCTCCAGTTTAAAAGGGGAAAACCAGCTAGATGATGGTGGCTAAGAATTTGCGGCGTTGTGCCGGCTATGTACGTTCCCCGGTTCCCCCCTTATCAATTGAGGGTGACACCACGAGTCACTCACGCTGAGTCTATGAGTTCTTACTTCTTACGTGTTATGGTTGATTCCCGAGTGATTCGTTTGGTGGTGGTGAATGCTAGGGATACAAGTCGAGTCCGGAGTTTGAATTGTACAATCTTGGCTGACTCTTAATCCATTTAAAATTAAAAAATTTAAATATTTTAAAATCAAATATTGAAGTTTTCAAAAATTTAAGTCGTCAGTACAATTCAATTCAATTTTTATCCATTACGTGTCAAACTTAAAAACAATGATTATTTAATTAGTAGTAATAATAGTATCTTCATATAAAATGAGCAATTAAAAAATCAAAATATGTACAATTTGAACGTTACAATTTTAATTCTTTTATTTAAAAACCATTTCATTTGTAAATAACTTTGAGATATATTGAGAAGTTTTAAAAAAATTACTCTTTTGAGAAGTACGAAATATTTCATAATACTGAAAAGTTTTTATTGTGATTCCTAAGAAAATTGATAATTAACACAATTATCAAAACATACTCTCGAAAATTCTATAAGCAGTAAATAAACTTTATGAAAATTTTGATTGATTTTATTAAATATGTACAAGTTATGAAAAAATTTCTAAAATAATAAAAACTTTATAAATATTTCAAAAAGTCTTAAACAAAATGTAGATTTTTGAACATTTTGAAATTCAGTTAAAAACATTTTTATGAATTTTAAAAGATCTTAAAATAATACGTTATTTTCATATTCCTCCAAAACAAATTTTCATCATTTTCTAATCTAAAAAATTTTTTTAATAATTCTTAAAAATATATTGAAAAACAAAATTTGCATGCATAAATAACAATTGAATAATTATTGATTTAGAATTAATTATAATTAAAAAAATATAACTTCTCAATTGGAAATTATTCACTTTGAAGAGAAAAATTTCAATTGTGAAACTTTTAATGTTCATAGCTTAAAAATGATTAAAATTATATAAAATTAAATTTTGAAAAATTCATTGATTCATTCATCAATTTAAAGCATTGCAGATTATAACGTGGATTTACACTTTTATAATTGAATCTAAGTATTTTAACTATAAAATTTATAAAAGTTAAAAAAATTTATTTTTGCACTTTAAATTAGTTAAATCTTAAATTGTTTAACTGCACAGTTAAAATAGATTCAATTTTATACATGTAGATTATTCAATACTTTCACAAAATTTTTTTTTTCAACAAAATTTAAACTTGAGTTCTAACTATAATTACAATTCTAATTCTAATTCAAATTCAAATACTTTAGTCCTCAACAGTTACAATTTTTTAACACTTAGCTACCACACTTCTCTGAAATCATATAATATGATATGATTTGATATAATATCTTGAAATAATTACAAAATTAAAATGTCTACAATTTGAACGTTACAATTTCAATTCTTTTATTTAAAAACAATTTAATTTGTAAATAACTTTAAGATACATTGAGAAGTTTTTAAAAAATTACCCTTTAAGAAGTACGAAATATTCCATAATACTGAAAAGTGTTTATTATGATTCCTAAGAAAAATGATAACGAACTCAATTATTAAAATATACTATCTAAGATTTTATAAGCAATTTTTTTCTATTTCTAAATATTGTAAAAAAATGTTATGAAAAATTCGATTGATTTTATTTAATATGTACAAGTAATGGAAAATTTTCTAAAATAATGAAAAATGTATAAATATTTCAAGAAGACTAAAACAAAATGTAGATTTCTGAATATTTTGAAATTTAATTTAAAACATTTTTTTAAATTTAAATGGTATTAAAAAAATTACGAAATCAAAATATCTACAATTTGAACGTTACAATTTTAATTCTTTTATTTAAAAACAATTTCATTTGTAAATAACTTTCAGATATATTGAGAAGTTTTAAAAAAAGTACGAAATACTTCATAACACTGAAAAGGGTTTAATGTGATTCCTAACAAAATTGATAACTAACACAATTATCAAAACATACTATTATAGATTTTATAAGCAATTTTGTTCTATTTCAAAATATTGTAAAAAAATCTTATGAAAAATTTGATTGATTTCATTAAATATGTACAAGTTATGGAAAAATTTCTGAAATAATAAAAAACTTGTAAATATTTCAAGAAGTCTAAAACAAAATGTAGATTTTTGAATGTTTTGAAATCTAATTTAAAACATTTTTATGAATTTTGAATGGTATTAAAATAATTACAAAATCAAAATATCTACAATTTGAACATTACTATTTATTATTTTTTTTTCATTTAAAAACAATTTCATTTGTAAATAACTTTAAGATATATTGAGAAGTTTTAACAAAAGTACGAAATATTTCATAATACTGTAAAGGGTTTAATGTGATTCCGAACAAAATTGATAATTAACACAATGATCAAAACATGCTTTCGAAGATTTCATAAGCCATTTTTTTCTATTTCAAAATATTGTAAACAATTTTATGAAAAATTTGATTGATTTTATTAAACATGTACAAGTTCTGGAATAATTTCTAAAATAATAAAAAGTATATAAATATTTCAAGAAGTCTAAAACAAAATGTAGATTTCTGAACATTTTGAAATTTAATTTAAAAGATTTTTATTAATTTTAAATTGTATTAAAATAATAACAAAATCAAAATATCTACTATTTGAACGTTACAATTTCAATTCTTTCATTTAAAAACAATTTCATTTGTAAATAACTTTAAGATATATTGAGAAGTTTTAAAAAAAGTACGAAATACTTCATAATACTGAAAAGGGTTTAATGTGATTCCTAAAAAAATTGATAAATAACACAATGATCAAAACATACTTTCGAAGATTTTATAAGCCATTTTTTTCTATTTAGAAATATTGTAAAAAAATTTTATGAAAAATTTGATTGATTTTATTAAATATGTACAAGTTATGGAAAAATTTCTAAAATAATAAAAAATGTATAAATATTTCAAGAAGTCGAGAAAAATGTAGATTTTTGATTATTTTGAAATTTAATTTAAATCACTTTTTATGAATTTTAAATGGTATTAAAATAATTACAAAATCAAAATATGTACAATTTGAACGTTACAATTTTAATTCTTTTATTTAAAAACAATTTCATTTGTAAATAACTTTAAGATATATTGAGAAGTTTTAAAAAAAGTACGAAATACTTCATAATTCTGAAAAGGGTTTAATGTGATTCTTAACAAAATTGATAACTAACACAATTATCAAAACATACTATTATAGATTTTATAAGCAATTTTTTTTTAGTTCAAAATATTGTAAAAAAATTTTATGAAAAATTCGATTGATTTTATTATATATGTACAAGTTATGGAAAAATTTCTAAAATAATAAAAGAAGTATAAATATTTCAAATAGTCTAGAACAAAATGTAGATTTCTGAATATTTTGAAATTTAATTCAAAACATTTTTATGAATTTTAAATGGTATTAAAATAATTACAAAATCAAAATAGCTACAATTTGAACGTTACAATTTTAATTCTTTTATTTAAAAACAATTTTATTTGTAAATAACTTTAAGATATATTGAGAAGTTTTAACAAAAGTACGAAATATTTCATAATACTGAAAAGGGTTTAATGTGATTCCTAACAAAATTGATAATTAACACAATGATCAAAACATACTTTCGAAGATTTTATAAGCCATTTTTTCTATTTCAAAATATTGTAAACAAATTTTATGAAAAATTTGATTGCTTTTATTAAATATGTACAAGTTATGGAAAAATTTCTAAAATAATAAAAAATGTATAAATATTTCAAGAAGTCTAAAACAAAATGTAGATTTTTGAATATTTTGAAATTTAATTTAAAACATTTTTATGAATTTCAAATGGTATTAAAATAATCACAAAATCAAAATATCTAAAATTTGAACGTTACAATTTTAATTGTTTTATTGAAAACAATTTCATTTGTCAATAACTTTAAGATATATTCAGAAGTTTCAACAAAATTACCTTTTTTAAGTACGAAATACTTCATAATACTGAAATGGGTTTAATGTGATTCCTAAGAAAATTGATAAATAACACAATTATCAAAACATACTTTCGAAGATTTTATAAGCCATTTTTTTCTATTTCAAAATATTGTGAAAAAATTTTATGAAAAATTTGATTGTTTTTATTAAATATATGCAAGTTATGAGAAAGTTTCTAAAATAATAAAAAACTTATAAATATTTCAAATAGTCTAGAACAAAATGCAGATTTCTGAATATTTTGAAATTTAATTCAAAACATTTTTATGAATTTTAAATGGTATTAAAATAATTACAAAATCAAAATAGCTACAATTTGAACGTTACAATTTTAATTCTTTTATTTAAAAACAATTTTATTTGTAAATAACTTTAAAATATATTGAGAAGTTTTAACAAAAGTACGAAATATTTCATAATACTGAAAAGGGTTTAATGTGATTCCTAAGAAAATTGATAAATAACACAATTATCAAAACATACTTTCGAAGATTTTATAAGCAATTTTGTTCTATTTCAAAATATTGTAAAAAAATTTTATGAAAAATTTGATTGTTTTTATTAAATATATGCAAGTTATGAGAAAGTTTCTAAAATAATAAAAAACTTATAAATATTTCAAGAAGTCTAGAACAAAATGTAGATTTTTGAATATTTTGAAATTTAATTTAAAACATTTCTATGAATTTTGAATGGTATTAAAATAATTACAAAATCAAAATATCTAGAATTTGAACGTTACAATTTTTTTTATTTTTTATTTAAAAACAATTTCATTTGTAAATAACTTTAAGATATATTGAGAAATTTTAAAAAAAGTACGAAATACTTCATAATACTGAAATGGGTTTAATGTGATTTCTAAGAAAATTGATAAATAACACAATTATCAAAACATACTTTCGAAGATTTTATAAGCCATTTTCTTCTATTTCAAAATATTGTAAAAAAATTTTATGAAAAATTTGATTGATTTTATTAAATATATACAAGTTATGAGAAGTAATGAGAAAGTTTCTAAAATAATAAAAAACTTATAAATATTTCAAGAAGTCTAGAACAAAATGTAGATTTTTGAATATTTTGAAATTTAATTTAAAACATTCTTATGAATTTTAAATGGTATTAAAATAATTACAAAATCAAAATATCTACAATTTGAACGTTACAATTTTAATTCTTTTATTTAAAGACAATTCCATTTGTAAATACCTTTAAGATATATTAAGAAGTTTTAACAAAATTACCTTTTTTAAGTACGAAATATTTCATAATACTGAAAAGTGTTTATAATGATTCCTAAGAAAATTGATAATTAACGCAATCATCAAAACATAATATTGAAGATTTTATAGTCAATTTTTTTCTATTTCAAAATATTGTAAAAAAATTTGATGAAAAATTTGATTGATTTCATTAAATATGTATAAGTTATGGAAAAATTTCTGAAATAATAAAAAACTTGTAAATATTTCAAGAAGTCTAAAACAAAATGTAGATTTTTGAATGTTTTGAAATCTAATTTAAAACATTTTTATGAATTTTGAATGGTATTAAAATAATTACAAAATCAAAATATCTACAATTTGAACATTACTATTTATTTTTTTTTTCATTTAAAAACAATTTCATTTGTAAATAACTTTAAGATATATTGAGAAATTTAAAAAAAAGTGCGAAATACTCCATAATACTGAAATGGGTTTAATGTGATTCCTAAGAAAATTGATAAATAACACAATTATCAAAACATACTTCCGAAGATTTTATAAGCCATTTTCTTTTATTTCAAAATATTGTAAAAAAATTTTATGAAAAATTTGATTGATTTTATTAAATATATACAAGTTATGAGAAGTTATGAGAAAGTTTCTAAAATAATAAAAAACTTATAAATATTTCAAGAAGTTTAGAACAAATTGTAGATTTTTGAATATTTTGAAATTTAATTTAAAACATTCTTATGAATTTTAAATGGTATTAAAATAATTACAAAATCAAAATATCTACAATTTGAACGTTACAATTTTAATTCTTTTATTTAAAGACAATTTCATTTGTAAATACCTTTAAGATATATTAAGAAGTTTTAACAAAATTACCTTTTTTAAGTACGAAATATTTCATAATACTGAAAAGTGTTTATAATGATTCCTAAGAAAATTGATAATTAACGCAATCATCAAAACATACTTTCGAAGATTTTATAAGCCATTTTCTTCTATTTCAAAATATTGTAAAAAAATTTGATGAAAAATTTGATTGATTTCATTAAATATGTACAAGTCATGGAAAAATTTCTAAAATAATAAAAAATGTATAAATATTTCAAATAGTCTAGAACAAAATGTAGATTTTTGAATATTTTAAAATTTAATTCAAAACATTTTTATGAATTTGAAATGGTATTAAAATAATTACAAAATCAAAATAGCTACAATTTGAACGTTACATTTTTAATTCTTTTTCATAAAAACAATTTCATTTGTAAATAACTTTAAGATATATTGAGAAGTTTTAACAAAAGTACGAAATATTTCATAATACTGAAAAGGTTTTGATGTGATTCCTAACAAAATTGATAATTAATACAGTTATCAAAACATACTATTGAAGATTTTATAAGCAGTTTTTTCTATTTCAAAATATTGTAAAAAAAATTTGATTGATTTTATTAAATATATACAAGTTATGAAAAAGTTTCTAAAATAATAAAAAACTTATAAATATTTCAAGAAGTCTAGAACAAAATGTAGATTTTTGAATATTTTGAAATTTAATTAAAAACATTTTTATGAATTTTAAATGGTATTAAAATAATTACAAAATCAAAATATCTACAATTTGAACTTTACAATTTTAATTGTTTTATTTAAAAACAATTTCATTTGTCAATAACTTTAAGATATATTCAGAAGTTTCAACAAAATTACCTTTTTTGAGTACGAAATATTTCATAATACTGGAAAGTGTTTATAATGATTCCTAATAAAATTGATAATTAACACAATTATCAAAACATACTTTCGAAGATTTTATAAGCCATGTTTTTCTATTTCAAAAAATTGTAAAAAAATTTTATGAAAAATTTGATTGATTTTATTAAATATGTACAAGTTATGGAAAAATTTCTAAAATGATAAAAAATGTATAAATATTTGAAATAGTCTAAAACAAAATGTAGGTTTTTGAATATTTTGAAATTTAATTTATGTTGTGCTAAAATTATGCAACGTAGCAATCTCATTATTATATATATGAGTTCGTGACAACGTCCCAAGTTGCGCCAGATTAGTCAGTCGTTTCCTGATCGTACGTGGATCAAGATTGAAGCATTCGTGGTCCATTTGAATTTACTCTTTGTAGCAATATATTCCAGTTGACAGATATCGTTTATCGTTCATTTGATCCTAATCCACTTCGTTCCTACAGGTTACGAACCCAGGACACCAGGTGTTTAAGAAATAAATAGAAACGGTAAAGTGTAAGTAGTTCTTTGTTCGGGAGGAAGCGCGTGTGTGGTCCTTGAATCAGTGAACGAACATGGCGAACGCGTACTCGGCACGTATAGAACTTTTAAACAAAAATAATTTTGATACCTGGATGTTACAAGTAAAAGCATTGTTAGTGAAAAATGATGCTTGGTCATATGTTGAAGGGCTAACGCCTAGACCAGAACCTTTAGAAGGTGATGCGACTCGTACAGCCGCAGTTACGGCATGGGATTCGGCCGATTTGAAAGCACAGTCAAACCTGATTCTGGCGATTAGTCCATCAGAATTAAAACAGATCAAAGGATGTGCGATGGCGAATAGTATTTGGTTAAAATTGCATTCCATTCACCAATCAACGGATCCTCAAAGAAAAGCAACTTTGCTGAAACAGCTTGCTCGTCAGAAAATGATTGAAGGCGAAGATGTGCGTGATCACATGAACAAATTTTTCGATGCTGTGGACAAGCTGCAGGAAATGGACATTACGATTCACGACGAAATGTTGTCGGTTCTTTTGCTCTACAGTCTTCCAGAAAGTTTCGAAAATTTTAGATGCGCCATCGAATCGCGCGATGAGTACCCAAAGCCAGAGGCATTAAAGGTAAAAATTCTGAAAGAAAGCCATGCTAAGAAAGCGAAAACGCGGGAAGCTGTACCGAACGCGATGGTCGCGAAAAGATACACACAGAAGCAGTGGAGAGGAAAGAGCCAAAGCGGAGAAAAAGGAGATGGCGAGAAAAAGAAAAAAAAATCCCTTCTAAGTGCTACAAGTGTAAACAGAAGGGGCATATGGCCAGTGAGTGTACCAGTTCGTCGTCACAAAGTGCAGCTACAGTGGGAGCAATGTGTTACCTCACAACCACCAATCAGGAGTCTGCTTTAAATTTAAAGCAATCAGTAAATGATGGTAAGTGGTGTTTAGATAGCGGCTGCACATCGCACATGTGTAGGGATGAAAATAAGTTCATCAAGAAAGTACAGTGCGCGAGTGACACTTTGAACCTGGCTAGTAATGCTACTGCAAAATTAGAAGCCAAGGGAACTGTAAAAATCACTGTTGAAGGTAAGAAGATTATCTGTCTTGAAAACACGCTTCACGTGCCTGAATTGCGTACACCCTTGTTATCAGTATCTAAAATAACTGATAAAGGAAGTGATGTTCTGTTTACGAAAAATAATGCCGTTCTAGATCAGGAAGGAAACGTTAAATTTACCGCGGATAGAATCGGTGACTTGTATTACGTTCGTGATAGCACCGAAACCGCTAATGTAGTTTCTGAAGAACTGAGTACCGAGAAATTTGAATCTATGGCATAAAAGACTGGGACATTTAAATGAGAGGGATGTTAAAAAGGTTGTGCGCGAAAAGAAAGCTCTCGGAATAGAGTTGAATCCGAATAAGAAATTAGGTGTATGTGAGTCATGCATTAAGGGAAAGTTCGCGCAGACCCCTTTTCCTGAAAAGTCTTCGCGGAGCATAGAAATGCTTGAAATCGTTCACACAGATCTGTGTGGACCCATGCGTACTGAGTCAATGGGGCGCGCGAAGTATTTCATCACATTCACTGATGATAAAACGCGATGGACTGAAGTAAGGTTCTTGCGAAGTAAAGACAAAGCACTTGAAGCTTTTAAAGGGTACAAGAATCTTATGGAGAATCAGACAGGAAAGAAAATTAAATGTCTACAGTCAGACAATGGTAAAGAATTTGACAATATGGGTTTCGAGAAATATTTAAACGAGCCTCAGCAAAATGGCCTGGCCGAGCGAAAGAACCGAACATTGGTCGAAATGGCTAGGTGCATGCTAATCGATTCGAATCTGCCACCGCGTTTTTGGGCCGAGGGGATAGCAACAGGGAACCATGTGAGAAACCGCTGTCCTTCTAGGAGTCTGGGTGGGGACACAGTTTGAAGAATTGAAGGGGCAGCCGCTGAACCTCTCTTATCTGCGTACGTTCGGATGCAAAGCATACTTACTCAAGGCCCCTGGAAAAGGAAAACTTGAAGCCCGCGCATCCAAAGGCGTATTCATCGGATATTCGGAAGTGTCAAAAGGATACAGAATCTGGTTTCCGGAGGAGAAAACCATTGCTGTGAGCAGAGATGTGAAATTCCTAGGAGAATTCCCATCAAAAGAAGAAAACGAAGAGTTCATCTCAGCTGATTATTTTCAGGAGAAAATAAAAACTCAATGTGAAAGTAGAGAAGGGTTTGAAATAAGTTGTCAACCCACTGTACCAAAGTATCCAGAACCAGAGAACATCAATGAGAGTATCCATGAAAACGATGAATCGTCAGAAGAAGATGTGGCAGCAGCTGATGAACCTCGAAGACTGCGCGGAAGACCAAAAATAATACGGACTGGGTGTCCAGGTCGACCTAGAAAGCAGTACAATGTCGAAAACGCAAAAGCAGCAGTCGAAGAACCAGAAATTGCAAACATATCTGAAATTTCCGTAGCAGACGCAATATCTGGAAGTGAAGCCGATGAATGGAAAGAAGCCATCCGTAGCGAGTTTGTCTCTCTAATAAAAAACAAGACTTGAGAGTTGGTGGATAGACCAAAAGATCAAAGTGTGATCGGTTCCAGATTAATATTGAAAAATAAATACAATAGTAATGGAACACTAGAAAGAAGAAAGGCACGACTAGTGGCGAAGGGATACTCACAACGTCCCGGGATCGACTTCCAGGAAACTTTTGCTCCGGTCGCCCGCTTAAGATCGATCAGAGTACTCGTCGTCTTGGCTGTCGAGTATGAGATGCAAATCCACCAACTAGATGTCACGACAGCGTTTTTGAATGGAGACTTAGAAGAAAAATTTTTTATAGAAATGCCTGATATGTTCCAGGAAAGGCTAGAAGAAATAGTTGCTGAGAATCGACAACAGAAACGAGAGTTCAAGGAAGAAGAAGAAGCTGAGAAAATGCTGCAAGAAGCAAGAAAAGGAGACAAGGTCTGCCTAATGAAAAAGGCAATTTACGGGCTAAAACAAGCTGGTTATCAATGGCACAAAAAGTTTGATCAAGCACTGATAAAGCTTGGTTTCAAACCATTGACGTCTGACATCTGTGTTTATATAAATCGAAGAAACACAGATACAATGCTTGTGGCTGCCTATGTTGATGATATTCTATTGTTTTCCACAAACCTACAATGGATTTGCTAAAGAGATTTTGCATGGAAGATTCTAAGGCAGTTGCGACACCATTGGACGTAGGAATGAAACTGCAAAAACCGGCAGAGTGTTCTAAAGAAAATTACACTTTTCGAGAACTCGTAGGAGCATTGATGTATTTAGCGGTTGCAACTCGGCCTGACATCGCTTACGCTGTAAACTATCTCAGCCAATTCAACACGTGCTACGAGTAGGAACATTGGACAGCCGGAAAGAGAATTTTGAGGTACCTGCGAGGAACGTCGAACCTTGGACTAACTTTTGAGACGACAGGAGAACCGATTGAAGGATTCGTGGATGCTGACTGGAGAGGTGGCCTTACCGATCGAAAATCATACACTGGGTACGTCTTTGTGTTAGCAAATAGTGCAGTCTCTTGGAAAGCTAGGAAGCAGCGTAGTGCAGCTCTTTCTAGTACAGAGGCAGAATACATGAGCTTATCCGAAGCTACAAAAGAAGCCATTCACCTGAAACGATTCTTAGCGGAAATAAATTTGAGAACGTATGATTATATTGAAATTTTCAATATAGATATTCGTTATCACTTCATCCGTGATATGATGAAAGAAGGAACAGTTAAGGTGCGGTACAGGGCAACAGCTGATATGATGGCTGATGTGTTTACAAAAGCACTCTCAGGTCCAAAACACTGGAAGTGCTTTCTGGATTTCGGAATGAAGAAAGAAGAACTCAACTAACAATGGATTGAGGGGAAGTGTTGTGCTAAAATTATGCAACGTAGCAATCTCATTATTATATATGTGAGTTCGTGACAACGTCGCAAGTTACGTCAGATTAGTCAATCGTTTCCTGATCGTACGTCGATCAAGATTGAAGCATTCGTGGTCCATTTCAATTTACTCATTGTAACAATATATTCCAGTTATCAGATATCGTTTATCGTTCATTTGATGTGTTGAGACTAAATAGATCGCTTGTAACTACTAAAAGAATAACGAGAAATATAGGGTAAACGATTTAGATTTATTGTAAATGTTAGTTGCAAGATAGTTCCTTCGTGAGACGGTACACAACAAAGACTGACTGTAAAAACTATTCAAAAACATAGATGTCGCTCTGTAGACATACAGGGACGTATAATATAAACAGGGCCTCACAGGGGCCTGATAGGGCTGTAGCTTGTTATATGGAACCCATGTCCAACACTTCCCCTCAAGCGTACAGCACTTCACTTCACTAAACTTTTATTCCAAAACTACACAAACAATTCTGATGTTTTTCTCTTGGTAATCCTTTGGTGAATACGTCAGCCATCAACTCAGCCGACTGTAGATAGTGCAACGTAATTAAACCACGTTCGATTGCTTCCCTCACAAAGTGATGACGAATGTCAATATGTTTCGTTCTTGAGTGGAAGACTGGATTCTTCGCGAGTTTTTGGGCTCCTTGATTATCGTTGTAGATTTTGATAACTTCTTGATTCCCTAATGCGACTTCTTTCAGGAATCTGTTCAAGTACACTGCTTCTTTTGCAGCTTCAGTGAGCCCCATATACTCGGCTTCGGTGGTTGATAATGCCACGGTTCGCTGTTTCTTCGCTTCCCAGGTCACTGCTCCTTTTGCAAGAACGAAAACATATCCGGTATAAGATCTTCTGTCCAGAGTGCATGCTGCCCAGTCAGCATCCACAAATCCTTCCAATTGGTTGTAGTCCTTCTCGTATGTGATACCCAGGTTTGTAGTTCCACGTAAGTAACGTAGAATCCTCTTCGCTGCGACCCAATGCTGTTTTTTTATAACTGCTGTTGAACTGACTGAGGAAATTGACCGAAAATGCTATATCCGGTCGTGTTGCAACAGCCAGGTACATCAGACTTCCTATTAGTTCCCTAAAAGGATATTCTTCGCGTTCTCGAGTTGAATCCTTCTCCTCTTCTGCGAACTTCGTATTTGGATCCATCGGTGTTGCAGCAGGTTTCGAATCTTCCATCCCAAATCTTCTTAAAACGTCTTGAACATATCCACCTTGTGAGATTTTCATGGATCCATTCTCTTGTTTGAATTCCATGCCAAGACAGTACTTAACTCTTCCAAGGTCTGTTACATCAAAACGTAACTTTAATTCCTGTTTAAATTTTGAGATCCAGTCTAGATCACTTGAGACGATCAGCATGTCATCGACGTAAACTGCAACTATCAATAATTTTTCTCTTCGTCTGCCAATGTAGACACACATGTCTGTATTTGAAGGCTTTAGTCCAAGGCCTTTTAATTCCTGGTCAAGCCGTTTATGCCATTGACGTCCAGCCTGCTTTAGACCATACAAGGCCCTTTTTATTAAACAGACTTTTTCTCCTTTCTTGATTTCTGAGAGCATTCTGGACGCTGCTCCTTTTTCTTGAGACTTCCCTGATTGCAATTTCTCCTTTATTGCGATTTCAGGTAACAGCTCTTCAAAAAGCTCAGGAATCTCCATGTAGACTTCTTCTTCGAGTTCACCGTTGAGAAAAGCGGTGGCTACGTCAAGCTGATGAACGACCATGTCGTTCTGTACAGCAAGAGCCATTAAAAGTCTCACTGAACTGAGTCGAACCACTGGAGCGAAAGTCTCGTTGAAATCAAGGCCAGGGCGTTGTGAGTAGCCCTTGGCTACCAATCGAGCCTTTCTTCTTTCCAAGGTTCCTTCGGCGTTGTACTTATTTCTGAGTACGAGTCTTCAACCAATGACATTTCGACCCTCGGGACGATCTGCCAACACCCAAGTTCCATTCTTCAAAAGTGCTTCGAATTCGCCTTGAATGGCACTTTTCCACTCTTTGGCTTCGTTTCCGTCGAGTGCTTCCTTCAAGGAGATTTCTGCGATGTTTGCACATTGAAAATGTTCTTCGAGAGCTACGTTGCTCAAGTTGTAGATTTTTTCAGGTCTTCCACGGTTTCCAGTTCTGAGGGATTTAGGACGTCCAGCTAACCTCCTGCTTGCAGGTTCTTCGTGATTTTCAGCTTCTTCAAATCCTAAGAAATCTTCATCTTCGCTATCCAGATGGACATCTTCTTGCTGCACTTCGTTGATTTCAATTTCTGGTATTCGTTGAATTGGTGTGGATTCTATTTCCACCCAAGTTTTATCTTCTGATGAATCTTCTTCTGCTTCCTGGATAAATTCTTCATATTTCTTCGTAGGCAGAAACTCGTTGAGAAGAGTTACGTCTCTGGTAGTTTCTACTCTTCCAGCTTCGATCAACCAAACTCTGTAGCCTTTGGATTCTTCGGAATATCCCAAGAATAAACATTCACGTGTTTGTTGATCGAACTTTTCTCTTCCGGGTGTCTTATCCAAACAGTGTCCTTTACTTCCGAAAGTCTTCAAGTGCAAGAGATCTGGTAACTTTCCGTACCATCGTCCGTATGGTATTTTACCATTGAGGCTACTTGAAGGACATCTATTTCGTAAATAATTTGCTGTCGCTACAGCCTCTGCCCAGAAAGATTTAGGGAGATTCGATTCCAGCAATAGACATCTTGCCATTTCTATTAATGTGCGATTCTTGCGTTCCGCCAATCCATTCTGTTGAGGCGTGTAGACAACTGTCAATCTTCGTGCGATGCCATTTTTGTCTAAATAATCATTAAATTCTTTATTTAGATACTCCTTCCCATTGTCAGGTTGGAGACACTTTATCCTTTTTCCGGTTTGATTTTCTACCATACTTCGGTAGCTTTTAAAAGCTTCTAATGCTTCATCCTTCGATTTTAAAAACTTCACAGTGCACATTTTAGAAAGGTCATCAACAAAAGTCATTACGTACTTCGCGCCACCTTTGGATTGCGTACGCATCGGACCACACAAGTCTGAGTGCACGATTTCCAATAATTTTGTTCTACGAGACGAAACCTTTGGAAAAGGCTTTTGAGAGAATTTTCCTTTAATACACGTTTCACAAACACAAATTTCTTCCCCTTTATCAAAATTTATTTTGGCATCTGTCAAAAGCTTCTTAAGATCTTTAAAATTTAGATGACCGAGTCGTTTGTGCCATAGCTCTAATTTCGACGAACTATGTTCTTCGGATAATACCTTCGCGTTTTCTATATTTTCCCGAATATAATATAGATCGTCGACTCTCTCAGCTAATAATTTTTCACACCCATTCTTGTCTCGAATCACAGCTGCATGTTTCTTAAAAGTTACTTCAAAACCGTTGTCTGTGATCTTACCCACAGAGATTAAATCCGTTCTCAAATCTGGAACGAAAAGTGTATTTTCTAAATTCAACACTTGTTCTTTCTCCCCGTCATTGATCAAAATTTGCACTGTTCCTTTCGATTCAACTGCGGTGGTTGCACTACTTGCCAAGTTCAATTGAACACTGTCACACTGTTCACTACTCACAAACTTGTTTCTATCACTGCACATGTGTGATGTACAACCACTATCGAGACACCACTTTCCTTCAGGGTAGGGGTTTTCCGTTTTTAATGCTGATTCTTCGTTGACAGTAATCAGGAAACCTAATTCCTCTGCTTTACTAGCCTTCTCTGACGAATTTCCGTGCTTCGCCTTGCATTCAGCAATTTTATGGCCAACCTTTCCACATCGATGACACTTGAATGGAAAAAACGGCTTCTCTTGATTTGAATCTGACTTCTTCCCCTTCTGGTTGCTATGTCCAGCCATCATGGCGCTGGAGTTCGATGTGACGTCACTGCTCTTCGATTTCCTAGCATCACTTTCTTCGATTATCTTGATTTTGAGGGCTTCTGGCTTAGGGAGATCGTCGCGAGATTCTATCGCACACCGAAAGTTTTCGAAGCTGGGTGGCAAGCTGTATAACAACATAATTGTTAACAAATCTTCATTGATATCCACTTCCATTTCGTGGAGCTTGTCCACAGCGTCCAAAAACTCTCGGATGTGTTCTCTCACATCTCCACTTTCCGCCATTTTGTGCAAGGTCAGCTTCTTCAGAAGGGCTGCCTTCCTTGCTGGCCCTTTCGACTGATATATCCTGTGCAATGTTTCCCAAATTTGGTTAGCAGTATTGCACCCTTTGATTTGCTTTAGCTCTGACGGATGAATAGCTAAAACCAAATCAGAATGAGCCTTTCTGTCCGCGACATCCCAGGCCTGCGCTGCCGTCACTGATGCCGCATTTCCTTCGATTACCGTCGGTCTAACTTTTTCACCACTAACATATTCCCATGCATCATTTTTCACTAAAAGGGCTTTCACTTGGAGCTTCCACGTGTCGAAGTTCTCCTTGCCCAATGATTCGATGCGCGCCGAGTACGAGGAATTCATTTTTTTTTAAGTTTCCCGAAAACCACGCTTCTTCTCGAACACACTACTTCGCACTTTTAGTTCTTGATTACTATAACGATCACTATCACGATACGCGACGATCTGGGTCCATAACCTGTTGAGACTAAATAGATCGCTTGTAACTACCAAAAGAATAACGAGAAATATAGGGTAAACGATTTAGATTTATTGTAAATGTTAGTTGCAAGATAGTTCCTTCGTGAGACGGTACACAACAAAGACTGACTGTAAAAACTATTCAAAAACATAGATGTCGCTCTGTAGACATACAGGGACGTATAATATAAACAGGGCCTCACAGGGGCCTGATAGGGCTGTAGCTTGTTATATGGAACCCATGTCCAACATGATCCTAATCCACTCAGTTCCTACAATTTAAAACATTTTTATGAATTTTAAATGGTATTAAAATAATTACAAAATCAAAATATCTGCAATTTGAACGTTACAATTGTAATTATTTTATTACAAAACAATTTTATTTGTAAATAACTTTAAGATATATTTAGAAGTTTTAACAAAATTACCTTTTTTAAGTACGAAATATTTCATAATACTGAAAAGTGTTTATTATGATTCATAAGAAAATTGATAATTAACACAATTATCAAAACATACTTTCGAAGATCTTATAAGCCATTATTTTCTATTTCAAAATATTGTAAAAAAATTTTATGAAAAATTTGATTGATTTTATTAAATATGTAAAAAATTTCTAAAATAATAAAAAACGTATAAATATTTCAAGAAGTCTAGAACAAAATGTAGTTTTTTTAATATTTTGAAATTTAATTTAAAACATTTTTATGAATTTTAAATGGTATTAAAATAATTACAAAATCAAAATATCTACAATTTGAACGTTACAATTTTAATTCTTTTATTTAAAAACAATTTAATTTGTAAATAACTTCAAGATATACTGAGAAGTTTTAACAAAAGTACGAAATATTTCATAATACTGAAAAGGGTTTAATGTGATTCCTAACAAAATTGATAATTAACGCAATTATCAAAACATACTATTGAAGACTTTATAAGCAATTTTTTTCTATTTCAAAATATTTTTTAAAAATTTTATGAAAAATTTGATTGATTTTATTGAATATATACAAGTTATGAAAAAGTTTCTAAAATAATTAAAAATTTATAAATATTTCAAGAAGTCTAAAACAAAATGTAGATTTTTGAATATTTTTAAATTTTATTTAAAACATTTTTATGCATTTCAAATGGTATTAAAATAATTACAAAATCTAAATATCTAGAATTTGAACGTTACAATTTTAATTCTTTTATTAAAAAACAATTTCATTTGTAAATAACTTTAAGATATATTGAAGAGTTTTAACAAAAGTACGAAATATTTCATAATACTGAAAAGTGTTTATTGCGATTCCTAAGAAAATTGATAATTAACACAATTATCAAAACATACTCTCGAAGATTTTATAAGAAATTTTTTTCTATTTCAAAATATTGTAAACAAATTTTATGAAAAATTTGATTGATTTTATTAAATATATACAAGTTATGGACAAATGTCTAAAATAATAAAAAATGTATAAATATTTCAAATAGTCGAAAACGTTTTGGATGAAAATTCAAAAAGTTAGAGCCTTTTCAAAAATTTTGAGACCAATGCACGTTATGAGAAAAAAGTCTGGAGGAGGAAAACATTGCTTTTTGAACACCCTACAAGATTTTTATAACAACTTTTTGAATTTTCGTGAAAAATGGAAAATTCAAACTTTGATCGCACAACAAAAATAATGAAAAATAAAAAATTCCATTTTCCGGTCGAACTATATAAGATACGAAAAAGATGAGAAAACGAAAATTTTGCTTTTAAAAAAAGATCTACACATTTTTTGATAATCACTTTTTAATCGGAGGCGTCCGTTTTGTTTAACTTCGTAAAAAACAGCATTGTAAAAAAAAAATTTTGGACAAACGACACAAGCTACGAAAAAAATAATCAGACAAAAGTTATTCACTCAAAAAAGAGCTAAAAGCTTGTTATCAATTATTTTTTAAAGAATGCGTTCTAAGGAAAATAATGTATTTTGTAATGACATTCCCCGTTAGAAGATTCTTCGTTATTAACTTCCAACATTCATACAAGAAAAATTCACATAGGCGCGCGCTTCGAGGGCGCGCATGATGATCCAGTTATAGAAATTCTAACAGATATCAGGGTCGTGAAAATTCACGCACGTATCACAGTCAAAATTTTGAGAACGACCATCACAGAGAAAATTTTGAAAATGGTCGATACAACCGCGAAAATAGGGATTTTAATGATCAAGGATATCAAAATCCGTCTCATGACCACGATAATTGTCGAAATTATCATGGTCAAGAGAAGAGAAACTATGGAGAGAAATATAATAGAAGGGAAAATTACGAAGCAAATTACCAATTAATGGGTAGAAACCAATACAAAGGAAATTATGAAAACCGTAGTCGGGGATATCAAAATCGCGAAAATAATTATAATAGCATAAAAATGGGCAATGGGTAACTGATCCTACTATCACAAATTCTAGAAACCAAACGGGGGCTATCCCCAAGTACCCGAATGAGATCGTAGAAAATGGCGTTTACAGGCGTGATAATTTTAAATCAGAGGCTGTAAGTCCGGAAAATGGACACTCTGGTAAAGCTTACTCGTACGAAAATGTCAATAAAGCTAGTCCAACTAACGGTAGTCCAAGGACGAACACAATAAATAAGATGGTAAGATGTATTAGGGAAGAAGTACAGAATTATGAGGCCGGAAATGGGCAAAATGAGTCAGGAAACGCTCAAGCCTCGGCTTGGTGAAAATGTGCATCATAGAGGCAAATACGGGGCCCAAAAATACGACAAAAGCTCTCCCGCTAGACTTGCGTAGCGGTCTTTTAGAAAATGAAGATAAAGAAGTAGTGAGGAATTTAGATAAGTGTCCAGTACTGCAAATGAGCGTACAAAATGTGAATACTAGGGTGTTAATAGACACGGGCAGTGAAGTCACGTGCATTTTTGAATCGTTCTTCGAAAATAATAAAGAAAATTTCAAAAAATGTGAATTATTACCAATAGTAGGCACGTGTACCTAAACTAAATAAAGAATGCATAATAGGAGTTGACTTGTTAAAAAGATTAAGAAGTAAAATAGACTTCGATGAAAATACGATAGAATTGAAAGATGAAGATAAAGCAATTAACATAAAATTGTGGGAAGAAAACCCAAAAAGAATAAGATTAATGTTTGATCAAGAAGATTCTCAAAGAGAAAAATATTTAGAATGTTTAGAAAAATACTTTGCAGCGGAAAAATCCTATCCGAATGTTGTAAAAGAAATTAATAATACCGAAAATTGCGATAATGCTCAATTTAAATTCGATATAAATGATGATGAAATCAAAGAAAAAATCGGTCAATGCACAGTACTGGACACAGACGAAAAGGAGAGGTTCTACAAACTGATCCAAAAATATAAAAACGTATTTTCTAAAAAACCGGGTAGAATACATGTATACGAACACGAACTAGAAATTAATGATAATCGACCTTTCTTGATGAGAACGTACCCAGTACCGATGTTTCTCATAAAAAAGGTAAAACAAGAATTAGAAAATTTACTAGAACTGGGAATTATACAGCGCTCGAATAGTGGATACATAAATCCCTTAGTAATCACACAAAAAAAAGATGGATCAATAAGAATCTGCCTAGATGCTAGAAAATTAAATGATTTAATGACTAACGATTATGAATGCGCAGAACCAACGGAAGTTCTATGTCAAAGATGTTCAGGGACAAAAGTTATGTCGACATTAGATTTAGTAAGTAGTTTATGGCAAGTGCCGCTGCACCCCAATTCTATAAAATATACTGCTTTCCTATATGAGGGAAAGTGTTACGAATTTTGTGTAACGCCGTTCGGATTAAAAACAAGCACCGCAGCACTTGTACCGGCTTTAGACATAGTATTGAGAGGAATAGGAAACTTCGTTATCACGTTCATAGATGACATGCTGTGCACGTCCACAAATAATTCTCAATATCTGGACCACTTGGAACTTCTTTTCCGACGCCCACAGGACTATAACGTCACCGTAGATTTCCAAAAGTCACATTTCTTCCGTCAAGAGGTAAAATTCTTAGGACATGTTTTAATTTCACTAGGAATCAAACCGGATCCGGAGAAAATTAAGAGTAATACTCGAGTTCCCGAAACCTATGAACTTAAAGAACTTAGAGGCTTTTTAGGACTTATAAATTACTACACTAAATTCACAAAAAACCACGCTCGAGAAATCTTGCCCCTCTTGGCACTACTAAGAGTTGACAGCAAATAGGTGTGGGATTTAGAAAAGGAAGACGCTTTTAAGAAAGTGAAAGGGTTATTTTGTGAATATGTCAGTCTAACGTATCCGGACTTAGGAAAACCCTTTATCTCCAGACAGATGCGAGTGATGTAGCGCTAGGCGCAGTATTATATCAAACTACCAAAAAAAATAAGCACCTGCTGCTATCTTTCGCAAGCAAAACGCTCAAGGGATCGGAATTGGCCTACTACACTACAGAAAAGGAGCTACTGGCCATCGTGTGGGCACTTATGAAGTTCCGATCTTATGTTCTCGGGGCCAAACTAATCATAAGGGCAGATCACAAAGCCTTAACCTTCTCAAAAACCTGTAAATTAATGAGTGGAAGACTAACGAGATGGATCATGGCAATACAAGATTACCAATTCCTATATCGATTGGCTAAAAGACCATCATCAGAATTGAGAAAAAGACTCAAGGAATTCGACAAGGAACAAAAAGAGGATAGCACCATGCAGCAGAGATGGAAAGATATAAAGGAAGGCAAACCGAAGAAATTTGAAATAATAAACGATCTCATTTATCTAACGACAAAAACTGAAAAAAACTGTGCCTTACCAGAGGAATAATTGGCAACATAATTGACGAATGCCATGAGCTCTACGCACATGAGGGTGTTTAGAATGCTAAACGAATACTTGTACTATCCCCACTTCGCAAAAGTGATTAGGAAACGGCTATCAAGCTGTGACGACTGTCAAAAGAATAAAGTCACCAACCAAACGTGCTACGCCAAAATGCAAAGCTATACTCCAAAGAAGCCTGGGGAAACCCTTTCAATAGACTTCTATGGGTCACTCACAGCATCCAAAGGAGGATACAAATACATACTATCAACGATAGACGCATTGAGAAAGTACGTGAGACTTAATTCATTAAGAAGAAGCACGGCAAATACAGGAATAGGAAAAATTTTCAATGACACAGGAGAGAAATGGTTAGAAAAACTAAAGGAAGAAGACATTCAAGCGGTTTTCTCATCAATTAGACACCCACAAAGCAACATTGTGGAGAGAATTCATCGAGAATTGTCCAGATTCTTCAGAACTCTAGTTGGAGAATGCCATAACTCGTGGTATTCGTGGTTGAGAATCATAGAAAATTGTATGAATGAGACACACCACGAAACCACTGAATTCACACCAATAGAGATTCACCTAAATAAAACACCAAAGAGAGCCTGGGAAATGTGGCTAAACCTACCACCACACTTGCCACATATGGACCACGAAAAGAAGATAGAAATGACCTATAAAAACATCGTGTCAAAAGCCAAGAAAAGGGCACAAAAATTCAACGAGAAACACAAAATCACTAAATTAAAAGTAGGAGAAAAAGTCCTAATAAAGATGCTCAATAAATCCGGTAAAAGCAAGAAAATCTTGGCCAAATTTCTAAAAATATATGACGGGCCATTTGAAATTAAAAAAGAAATCACACCTGGGACTTTTATCCTGTGGGACCCCGGAAAAGAAGTAGAAAAAGGAATGTACCACACACAGGATCTGAAAAGGTACACAAGAAGAGATTAACGCAACAGCGAGTAACAAAAAAATGTAGAAATAAAATTGTATACAGATTAAAAATTAAGGCAAAGGCCAACATGAAAATAAAATGTAAAAACATAACTAGAAAATAAGCGCATAACTAAGAATCAAACCGAAATTTAGTCTAAGGTGAAGAAAAGGTTGAAGCTAGGTAATTAGTAATTAGAAGAATAAGCAAGGCAAAATGAGCCAAACAATTTATAATGGGAAATAAAATAAGCGCGACGAGAAAAAGAGTCAAAATCTAGTTAGTTACGATTAGAAAAATAGGTCAGGCAAAATGAGCCAAACAATTTATAATAGGAAATGAAATAAGCGCGACGAACAAAAAAAGTCAAAATCTAGTTAGCTACGATTAGAAAAATAAGCAAGGCAAAATGAGCCAAACAATTTGAGATATGGTTAAAATAGGAAAGGCAAAATGAGCCAAATAGAAATTAACAAAAGAAAAAGAAAAACTGAATATGAAAAAAAGTAAAAAAGATACAAATAGAACCAAAAAAAGATACTAGATTAAGAAACTAATACCGTAGTTAGAAAATTAAGAAATTAAAATTGTCAACAGAAAATAAATACATAGTGTAAGCCCGCGCGAAATCTCCGACAAAATAAATAAGGATCATAATTACATGAACGAAGCCACTAATGCGAAATTGGAAAAGGAAACGCTAAGTAGAAAAAGAAAACAAAAACAGCAGCCACCTGACCAAGGGAAACTAAATTGCAAATCAGTTATTCGTGAGCATTTAAAGCAGCGAGACCAAATTCACAAGTAAATCCAGAAGTTTAGGCATCACAGAATAGCTAAGTGATGAACTCAGAAAAACAAGGAATAACTAACAAGAAGGTAAAATAACATAATTAAAATATTAAACTATACATAAATGCACCAAAATTAAAACCCTACTTATCCGAATAAAAGCACATAAATACAGAACACATAAAACAGAAAATACTTTTATGTATGTGCAGACAAGCAAAGAAACGGACAAAAAAATGGACGGACAAAAACTAATCAACATAAAAGACCAAGGGGTACAAGCTAACGAGAGGATCATAGCAGGAACTTCACTTTACGCTAAAACCAAAACTATTACAAATCCCAATGCAAAAACAATAGATCACACAATATACAAATCAACCACGAAAAAAATGGCCACAAACAACAAACTAATCCAAACCCCGAGATACGGACTGGGAAAACGCCCAGGGACAGTACATATAAGAAAAACTAAACATCCCAAAATAACGGAAACAACTCAAGACGACGAAACAGAAGAAGACGCAACGACCAAGCCAACCTACGGACGAACAATTGGCGGGATTTTCTACTCGACGTTCATAGGAGGATGCTCCTACCAACTCGAAGATGAAGACGAGGAATTAAATAAAAACTTAATAAAATTTGAATAAACAAAGTTTAAAATAAAAACAAGTAGTATTAAAATTTCTTTAAACACATTTGTTTGGG
>CAKNXH010060751.1:153502-176186 GCA_932178445.1 Andricus quercusramuli
TGCTACCCGCGCTCAAGAGAAAATTTTTTTCAACGTATAAAATAGTTATTACCATTCAAATTTTTCTTTATCCAACGCATAAAGTAGTCACGCTCACAGACAGAAACCGGGTGCAATCTCACAACGTTAAAATTAATTTTCTGCAATTCATAGTTATAATAGTCTACACTCTAAGGAAAATTAGCAAATATTTAAAAAATTAAAAAATTTCCTAATTTGGGAGGGCATTAAGATGGCTCAACTCGTCACCGCACCAGCTAATAGAAGAAAATAAATATAAGTCAGCTGACTAGCTGAAAACCGACAAATCTCGCCATCAGCTGTGTGCGATAAGAAGAAAAGCGACAGCGATTAGAAAAATAAGGACAGGAACACGAAATTCTTGTCAACAAATATGTGTCAGCTGACAAGCGGGAAACTCGATAAACGCTTGTGCAACCAGACCCCCAGGAGTAGGGAGACAAGCGGGACCAAGCATACAGGGGACCACTCGATCGATACGGCGCGAATGAACAACACTTGCGTTTCAACTGAGTTGGAGAACGGAGTTCTCCGAAACTCTACCCAGATTACCTGGAAACGTACCGAATCGACGCTTGCGAATGCAACCACCGGAATATTCTCTTATCTAGGCAGGACTATCCAGGAGTTCAAAACAAGGTTTTTTTAAATTAAAAATTATACAATTATTTGCTCATATTGGTTCTTTTACGAAAAATCATTAAATTCGGACTATTAACCCGGATCAGACCTGGAAATTGAAGACCAAAACTACCTAAGGCGCGAAGTAAGTAAATGGGGATCCATTCTGGAATTGTGTGCGATTAAAACTTAACGAATTTATCATAAAAAATTTGACACTTGGCATCATGGCGGACTTCTTAACCAGGCTAAGTCATGGAAACTAGACCGCCTGATGCCCGAAGTGTTCGATGATGATGAGAGAAAATCGGTATAAAGAAATCAACTAGGTCTAAATTTAATTAGTCGTTTATAAAAAGAGTTTAAATTAACATCTCCGCGAGTCCTAAACTCACATTGACTTTTAAGATTTAAAATTGAGGCGCTCAGAGGAAAAACGTGATAAGTCCTATGTTTTAACATAGGACTTATCACGTTTTTCCTCTGAGCGGCTCAATTAAGAGCTAGGAAAATCAAGTTGATTTCTAGTTTTGTCATTGCACTATGATGGATTAGAATGACGCGTGATTTAAAACGTACTTAAGAACAGAGCAAAACATAAAATTAAAGAAGAAACTCCTGGATATTCAAGGGGAAAAACTTTCGTATCAGGAAGATTTACAGGTCAACGCGTGTAATCTGTTAAGAGTAAAGAGGAAAGAATTAACCAAGAGAACATCTAGCGAAAGAGCGTTCGCAATTCCTATTCGCGCTTGAGTGAACCCACCGTTTCTGCGAATTTTTAATTAACTATTGGTTATTTTATGCTTTTAAATATGGATATCAACGGGGTCGCGATAAATCACATTGAATCCTTGGCATTTGTTGAACCAAGATCTCCTGAAAACTTCATATCAAGTGAATTCTTAGCTGCTAACTACTTCCGCTTCCAAAACTTGCGTATCCTAAAAAGCATCGTTACGAACTTTGATCCAAACGGTAACCTTGTCCTAATTCCCAGGGTTTCATTAAGGGTAATTTTTCAGAATGGGGAGGTAAGGGCTACTTTTAATGTCCTCCCAACGCTCAATCCAGTCTGTGTTATTGGACGCGAGCTGTTGAACAGGCTCCATTAAAAGCAATTTAAACTACCACTTTCATGAACCCAAAATTGTTCATGAAAGATGTTTCATATGCGGCAGATCTATTAAAAATAAAATCAAAAATAATCTCTTTTTGGGACGATTTAAATTTCAGGGTGCAAAAGTAGAATTTCATATGGAAGAGTTTGCGGTTAAGGATAAATCACGTGAATCGAATTAAATTAAATACATCTTCCCGTTACAACATGGAGCGATCCAAGGATGACATCTTTCTGCATCCATCAAGAAAGTGCCTTGGCATGTTTTTGGCACGTGAGTATGGCTTTGAGGTTACGAAACAATGATAGTTTCGCATCTCTGAAGCACCGATCACAAGGACAATTACTGTAACCGGATATTTTGGTTACAGTCACTGCAGCTCACTTTTAAGTTCTTGATGCTTCTCCTTGGCAAAACTTTAAAAAAGTTTGCACTTCTCATTTTGTACAATTGACTCTTACATGGTCTCCAGTGGTACTTGAAATCCTTGAAGTCCTTGAAATGTTCCTGAATTTTAAGCAATTCCCTTGCATTTTTCACATCCTCTCGAATTTGATCTTATTTCAAAATATTATCAACAACTAACCTAAACAATTGTACCTCAGCTTCGCTAAACATTACATGTATACATCCGTGCGTAATGATATTTTTTTCGAACCTATTCCACTAAAATAAATACGGTTGTCGAAATGAATATTGTTTCGTATTTCGCGCGCGAGTACACCACACTCCCTGCCGCCACGGCTCTCTCTATATCTCGACTCTGACTGTATGTTCGCACGTGTCGCTGTCTCACGCCAGCTTGAGCCTGCACTGCTGAGGTGCCCTTTCATTGTTGTGCTGACGTGAGTTTCGAAAGAACGCGAGATTGTATACCGTTGGATTTGGATAACGAAATGTGATAGTGATAATATATAATGATATAATATATAATAATATAATGGTCAGGCTGGTCTTTTTCGGATTTACCGAGAGCCCTGAGCTGTTGCACGAGAACCCTACGATGCGCAGCGCTGACCTTATAAGACCCATCAACGTTCCACGATGAGCCCCCTGACTAGGGTTACAAAGTCATCCGCGTATCCCTGGGTATGCTACCCTTCCAGATTTAGCCTACGAAGGAGACCGTCCACTACAATGCACTACAGGAGGATTGACCGGACACCTCTCTGTGGGTATCCCCGCGGCGCTATTTCCCTGACTAGGCGTTCGCCCCATCTGGCTTCGAGTCGTCTCCGGCGTAGAATGCTTCCTATTCAGCTTACTAGCTGGACTGGCACATCACACCTGGAAGCCTCTAAACAGATGAATTCTGGAGGGGTATTGCTGAGGGCACCCTCTATATCAAAGAGGGTGCTCACAGCATACCCACCCTGTTCCAGCTGCTGCTCCAATTTTGCCACGACAGCATGGAGCGCAGTTTCTACCGAGCAGTCTAACCAGCGTCTCTAGCGTCTTCAGGATGAAGGACGTCGAGCTGATTGGCCGAAAATCTTTGTCAGCAGTATAGCCCTCCTTCCCAAGTTTGTGATTAAAGGTCACTCTGCCATCCTTTCATGACGATGGCACGTGTTTTAGGGCAATGCTTGTCCTAACTAGTTTTGTCATTGGGGGAACGACGAAATCCATGTCCTTTCGTAAGAGCACTGGATAGAGGCCATCCGCCCTTGATGATTTAAAGGGGTAGAAGGACCCAACGGCGCATTTCACCTTCTTGATATCAACGTCCTTACCGGCGGAATGCCAGTCGGCCTTCTCCCTCTCTTCGGCAAATTCACCATCTTCGAGTCTTATGCGCCCGATGAGAGCTTTCGGATTTTTTGCTAGGATTTTTTGGAGCCTTGCTGTTTCCGGAATGTTCTTTGGTTCAACGCAGAATTCCCTCCAATCTTCCTGTTTATAAATTCTGATATTTTTATTGTATTCATGCTGGGCCATCTTATAGATGACACACTGTGAAGGCAACTTAGTTTTGTTTGCCCTATTGTACTATGCTCTAGTCTTTTTACGGAGTTTCTCCAGATGAGTTTTCCACCATTCTGCTTTTTCCCCAGACTTAATTGTACTTGTAGAGCAATTGTTCTCATGTATTGTAGTCAGAGCCTTTCGCAGAAAATCCGTGGTCTGCTCTAACTCATTTATGGTATCGTAGCTAACTAGATATATTTGTGGTCCAAAAGAGACTCCTCATCTGAGACTGAAGCCCTCTATCTTGTTCCTCAGTGCTTTCGAGCATAAAGTCAAATCGAGAATCTCACTTCAGGTTTTAATATGGAATGTGGGAGTATCGCCCCGATTAAGAATCTCTAGCTCAGTGCCTGCTGGGAATTCAAATAAATCTCTTCCTCTGCCATTGATGTTTGTGCTCCTCCACACTGTATGGTGGGAGTTTGCATCACAGCCCAATCTCCCCCTCCCGGCAGTGTTGAATTAGATTCTCTACCTCTCTTGAAGGCGGGGGCCCTTTCAGTATCTCCCGGGAAATAAGCCGAAGGGATAAACACCTCCAGTCTTTTTCCGCTAATGAGCCTCACCTTAATCACGGTGAGATCCCTGGAGCAGAGCTTAGGAACCAAAAGCGCATTTATACCCTTGACGGCTGTGCAAGGCCTTGGTAATTTTTTGCGCGGCCCCTTATTTATGGAGCCAAACCCTCCCAATCCACTAATCCTTTCCCTGTATAACCAGGGTTCTTGGATTAGGGCAGTATCAGTATGCACCACTGACATATGTTTGGCTGGAACCACCGAGGCGCCTTTGCTGTGGTGCAAATCAATCTGCATCATGAAGATCCTGGTCTCAACCATTGATAGACTGATTCGGAGCGTCTCTGGACGCTTCTGGTCCCCTCCTCTTGCCTTTAGAACAAGCCTGAGGAGTTGCTCCAAATGATGTTTCCACAGTCATGACCGCCTCTGAGATGCCTTAGCTGCTGTTTGCAAGCCGCGCTCAGCGCGCTCTTCTTCTTTACACTACTGCGGTTCCTTTTCCTGAAGGAGAGCTCCGTTAACTGTTCTTCCGCCGTGTCAACAAGATTACTGTTATCGGTATCAGAAGTCTGCAACGCTCCTGTTGGGCTGGCCCCTGAGGAGCCGCCCATTTTTGTCATTTTAACCTCGTGTCTTAAAGTCTCCGTTCAGACATCACCTTTATGATCCCGACGCGTCCGCCTCGACTGAGGGGAGCGCGCCGGGGTGTGCAAGGATTTATTAACCTTGGTGTCATTCAGCCCTTGGCACGGCGATCACATCGGTACTTGGGAGCATAAGAACTCGCGCCCTTGATATTCCAGGAGGCTTTGCTATTACCTCCTGGAAGTATCGCTCCTTAGTTTAGGTCCTACAGACTAGAGTCCGTCAGTTCCCCAGAGCAGCTACACCTTGCGATGCAGCCCCTCTGGTTTACCTATTCTAGATCTATAGTCCGATGACACCCTTAAACACTCCCACCAGCTAAAAGATCCCGCGTTCCCTAGGGAGTTTAGTTTATGAAACTTGTTTATACAGTTGCGAAATAGTATCCGTTTTCAATTAATAGTAATAAAACTTTTATTTTTGCAACACATGCATGAAAATGGCCACATTCCGTGTCCATAAAGCGTACGGAAAATTCCAGATTCCTCTACTGTGAGAGTAGCGTGCGGGAATGTAACATTCCCGCACTGAATCATTTACGAGCATTTGGCATTTGTTCGGGAATTAATATTCACACGGCATGTGAAACAATTACGCGGCGTTGCCCGGGCAACTCAACTGACCACATTTATTTTCATGACGCTCATAAAAAGCTGTCAAACATCCGACCAGTCGATATGAATACAGGTGCCAAACAAGTGAAATAACCTCTGTAACAGAAAGCGTGATCCTTGCATATTTTGACGAACTCTCGAAAAGTCTAGCACCCTCAACACTGGGCACGTTACTCAATGTTTTTTTTAAGTTTAATGTGATAATATAGTGACTCAATATTTGTTGGTGTTTTTTCAGTTAGGGGGCTTCGCCCCCCGAACCCCCCAACAGGGGCTTCGCCCCCTGCATTTTTTTCAACCAATATCGTGTGTGACATGTGCTGGAAGACATTCCACTCGTGTGAAGTTTGTAACACTCTTGGAATGTTCAATTTCACGCACATGTAACACAATGTACTATTCTCGCACATTTTATACAAAAATTCTGGCTATCGGTAAGGAAGAAATTCATCGTAAATTAAATGCCTCATCTCTTTCTTTTAATAAAAAAAGTTTTAGGTTTTTGGTTTTTGAATTATTTACAAAAAACTTTTTTTCTCTCTGATTAAAATATTTCGCCTTTCTTCAGTTCAACTCGCGATGATGTCGGAACTTTTAATATTTTCAAGTAAAATTCCTAAGAAGTATGCATTGATATCTTCTGCGACCGATGATGTTAGCAAAAGTTAAAAATGTTTATTTGAAGAAAAGTTAATCATTTTTTGCCGAGGCGTTGCATAATTCGTGCACCAACAACTTTGATCGTTTCGGGAGTCAAGTAAATTTTGAGCATGCAAAAACTGTCAGTGAGAAAGTTGTTCAAGAAGTTACAAAGAAGTTTTCTGGAAAGTTTTAGCTCAATTAAAATATAATTTGACAAACTGTTGATGTTTTACTTTTCCGACGCGACCGATTTTCTCCCGGCCCGGCAGGTAGACGATACTACAGCGTTAGGTGGAACTTCGTCGCAGAGGCCGGTCAGATACAGATAATCTTTATTTAAAATACTAAAAATCAGGCCTTATTCTAAGTTACATAAAATGCGTAGTGATAATTCCGAATCATTAGTATTAAATTTTTGATAGTTTAAAAATGAAAATATATAATAAATAGGGGGGGGGGGGGGCGCTGTGTTCGCGAATCGAGTCGGATCGTGGTAGAGAAAAATCGATTGGGAATTTTTTCAGAGGAAAGGTGCAAACGTGGAAGTGAGTTAAATCGGTGGCTGGATAAGCGATTTATCGTGAAAAGTGTTATTCTGAGTTGGGATAAAGATTTAATAGCAGTGCAAGTGAAAAACCGCGAGTGGAAAGTGAAGATGTTATGGGTGACAGTGCAGTGATTAGTGATGAAAAGAGCCACGAGAGGCAGCAGGTCATGGAGAACGTGGACACTAGTGCAGTGCAGCGGAAGTTCGAAGAAGCTGATCTGACAGCTGATAAACAAACTGAAGTTGAATCGCCGAAAATAGTGCAGATCGACGAGAAATAAAAGCGAGTGAGACCCAAAAATACTGATAAAGCGAGGCAGCACCCTAGAACACGTGTGCCCGGAAGATGAGAACAAGAATGAGTAAACCAACGAATACAAAATCGCGCGAAACGAAGGAAGCGGAAAAACGTCCGAAGAAGAAGAGACAGAAGAAAAAGAAGAAGAAAAACCAAAAGACGGGATACAGAAGAAAAATGAGAATCAAGAAACCAGAAAGGAAGGAGGAAAAGATAAGACAAAACAGGAAGCAGCGAACCAAGAACAAATGCATCAAATAAGGGAGGACTCGAACTGAGAAACATAGGAGGGGATGAGAACTCGAGAAAGGAATTGGCTGGTGGTGAGGAAACCAATGTAGAGATCCTGGAACAAATAAAAGAAGTAAGGAAGATCATGGAAAGATCAAGTTCGAATTTAGAGGAGGAAAACCAAAAACTCAAGATAGAAATTGGATTACTAAGACAAAGGATCAGGAATGACGCCAGAAACTGGGAAATGGAAAAAGCGGAATTAGAGAACAGCGTATCGGCATGGAAAGAAGAGGCGGAAGTGAAAGAACGAGAAATAGCAAAACTTGTAAGAGCTTTTGCTTCTGTGTCAGCGCAGAACGACAAGAAAGGTCACAGGCAGCAAAATAAATTGGAAAACTCGAACGCAGTTACCGTACCAAGAAATGCGAAGACCTATGAGTTTCGTACAGGCTTTGTCATCATAATATTACAATAAACATGGATAGAAGAAAAGCATTAAAAAGATGCAGTTGCGAACCTAGACCCAAGCTACAAATGGCACGGAAAAGCAGCGACCAGAGAAGCGAAGAAAGGACGAGCCAAAGGAGGACAATTTGTCAGCATAAGGAACCGCTTACTACGAGGGATAAAGGTATCAGAATGGGACTATGGCTTAATTATTGAAAGGACAAGCACGAAGAAGAATGGATAGGATAGGAGAGGATCAAGGGAAAACAGACACAGAAGGAGAAGAAGAGCAGATAAGAAGATCGGAGGACAAAATACTGACTTGACTTATGTGGGAGCGGGATGAAGTTCAGTTCTAGACTATGTACTCGCCCTTGAAAATGGAAGAAGGAACCCACGAGAAGACCTCAAAGTGTTGGACAGAGTGGAATCTGACCACATGCCAGTGATATTCATAATACACTACTCGGAACGGGAAGATCCGGACCAAGAAAGAGGATGGGAAGATCAGGTCCAGGAAGGAGAAGAGGTAGATTTATCAAATATTCGTAATGGACTGTGGAAGAAGGGAAGCTGGGGACCAACTGGAACATCGCGTGTTTCTACCTAATCTACAAAGGAGGGGCGAAGAAAAAACAGCGAAATACAGGGCAGTTGTACTTGTAGATGTAGAATATAAGCTATTAGCTACAATATTAGCCGAAAGATTGAGGACGTGGATAGAAAAGGAGGGGAAAATAGGAGAAAGCCAAGCGGGATTCAGGTAGAAGAGAGAAACACGAGACCATGTTTTTGTCTTGAATTCACTGATAGGAAATCGATTGAAGAGAGAGAGAGAAGAATATTAATGGCGGTCTTTGTGGATTTAAAGACAGCATTCGATTCAATTGACAGAGATATCATGATATAAAAGATAGAACGCATATGAGTGACTGGAAGAATGTTACGAATGATCAAGGAAATATATAGGGATACTCAAAACGCGGTCATTACTGAACAGGGAATCTCGCGGAGCTTCAATACAGAAACGGGAGTAAGACAAGGATGCCCACTGAGCCCAATACTTTTCAACATCTTTCTGGAGGACCTGGACGAGGCACTGACAAGCTCAAAAAGCTTTAAACGCTGGGTTCGGAGTGATGAAGAGGAGTAGAATAAAAGGGTTGAGGAGAAGAGCATACCAGTTAGACACTTTGGTTAAATCGGGATTCATGTACGGCGTGGAAGTGTGGGGCTGGCATAAAACGGACGAATGGGAGAAACTTCAAGGAAACTATATGAAGATATGGAGGTTGGAATCGGGGAAGACCAAAGCGGAAGTAGAAGCAAGAAGGAGGGCAGGAAGCTATTTGCTGGAGATAATGTATATAAGAGAAGAATGCTGGCTGAAGGCATGTCTGCTAGAAGAAATAAAGGGATTAGCAAATAACAATCCCTCAGAGTGGGGAAAAGAGATGAAGGTGGCCCTCGGAGAGATGGAGTTGGAAATTGGGCAATGGCTGAGAAAGCTAAAAGAAAAGAATGATGGAGAGCTTCAAGAGCAACTTCTAAAGGCGTGAAACGGCGAAAGGAGCAAATTATGCTGGAAGACTAGAATAAGGCTACAGAATCTAGATACTGTAAACGATACCACCACTGTAAACAAGGGCCTGAAGCAGGGAACTACTGGGAGAGGAAGGAGGTACCCGAAAAAGACAGAAAGAAATGGGCTAGGATGCGATGTGGGAACGTCAGGAAAATAGGAAATAAAGGCTGCAAAAACATTAAGTGTCGGCTTTGCGATCAGAAAGATTTTGAAACTCTGGAGCACATAATATCCTGTGAAAAACTCGACGCATTCTTGGAAGACAGCGTGAGGGAATGGAGAAAAATATGAATGGAAGGAGATCATGGAGAACAAAAGCTGAAAGAGGCATTCAAAGGAAATGTTTCGAAGGAAATGTGTAACCTCACTAGGGCGTTTGAAAAGAAGGCCAGAAGGGTTGCAGCAGGAGGAACAACAGTGAGAAAGCAGAAGGAGGAAAAAGTGTAATAAAGTGAATATGAGACCATTAAAAAGTGTACAGAAGAAGTCGATGGACTAGAATGTTAGAATGAGAGAACTATGAATATTTGAATTTAGAATTAAGATAAGTTAGGAATTGGGATGTATTGAGTATTCTAAACCCAGAAAGCATGAGTCGGAATAAATACTGCTACTATATAATAAATAAACTGAATAAGATAAATAAAATAAAAAAATTAAAGTGGAAATACTATATTTAGCAGATAATTTTTAAATATTAATTAATTCAATAAAAACATAAAATACAAGATTCTTAACTTAGACTCAAAAAATTAATTTTAGGTAAATTTACTGGTTAATTTAACCAGGCATTCTTCAGTTAAAGCTTATGATTATCACTTTTAAAAAAATAGTAGATTTATTAAAAAAATTATCTCTAATTTTCATTCAACTAAAAACCGCCACTGCATTTATATTATGAAATTTTTCACAGCTTTCATAATATGTATTCAGATATAACTAAAAAAAAAAGAAAATATCATCTAATATTTCAACGATAATTTTTGGTTTAAAAAAATCAGGAAGTGAATGCAGGTATATTTAGAAATAGAGGTGTGACGGAGGACACGTGGGGTTCACGAAATAAAACGTGTACAGGTTCCTTAGCTCATCTCTCTAGAAGTGGCAACTTTTAAACATTTTAATCAGAAAAAAAAGAATTATTATAAACCATGATTTCCCATGTTTTATTCCATTTGAATTAAAAATCTTTTACGTACTCTAAGGCAGAGTTAACTTAACTCTGGGGCAACAAGGGCTTGCCGGGCAGGGCGCAGCCTACGCGGGAGATAATCGATCGCGCCGTAACATTAAAACATTAACAGTTTGTTAACTAATATTTCAATTGAGCTTAAGATTTCCAGAAAACTTCCTAGAACCTTCCTGGCCAACTTGCTCACTGACAGTTTTTGCTTGTTAAAAATTCGCTCGAATTATGTTTATGCCCGAATTATGCAACGCTTCGGAAAAGAATTATTACCTTTTTTCAAATAAACATTTTCAACTTTTGCTAACGTCATCGATCGCAGAAGATGTCAATGCACACTCCTTATAAATTTTACTTTAAAATATTAAAAAGTTATAACTTTGTCGCGAGTTCAATTGGAAAAAGGTGAAATATTTCATTTAGATGCAAAAAAAAACAACAGTTTTTGTAAATAATTCAAAAAATAAAGAAGCTACAACAAAGCCTCGATTACTCTCGCCCACTGACAATTATTTATAGATAGCTTTGGCGCAGATATATAAATTGTTTTGCTTAATCTAAAAATCTTTAAAAAAAATAGTAATTCTGAAAAGTTAAAAAAAAGTCTGCTTGTTTGTTTTTTGTTCATATTATAATAGATCGTTGGTATTTCCTTGATTTTAAAAGAGAAATGTTACTGGATTGAAATTTAAGGATTTTACATTAGATTAAAATCAAATTCAAAATCCTATTTAACGTCCAATAATCAAGTTAATGTATGGAATTCCTGAAAATAAAAAAAGAATTCAACGATCAAATTTGGACAACCACCCTAAATTGCTCCCATTATAATTCCTAAAAACAAAAACATTTGTTTCTTCGGACAAAAATAAAAAAGAGGAAAAAAAATGAGAAGGCAACCAACCAAATCCCCTTCCTTTTCTTTTTTATTTCTTTCGCCTTTTTTATTTTTATTATTATCAAATCACAATATGAAAGCATGCAAAATATTTATCAACGTTTCGGTGCTCACACAGCACCCTTATCAAGACAAGAAAAACTGAAGCAGGTGGGAACAGCGACAAAGCAACGACGCTATCTCCTCGATACCTGAGATCTAAGTGTGGGTCAAAGGGCAAATCCGTTACAAACAAACAAGAAATAAGAGAAAGTCAAGACTCATGAAAACTAAATGTAATTAATCATATTTGAATAACTTTTGTTTAATTTATCTAAATTAGTTCTTAAATTAATAGACGACTTATTTGTTTTTTAATATAAAGCATTTCCATGAATTCTCTCTTTCTCTCATTACTTTCGCTATGTAAAATTTCAACAAGTCAAGATCAACAAATCCTCTCGTATGTCTAGCAAGAACACTCTTATAACAACGTCCCAAACGAACATCACTCTTGTGTTCCTCTGCCCTAGTATTAAGAAGTCTGCCAGTCTGTCCCACGTAAGTCATCTTACAGATCTTGCAACTGATCTTGTAAACAACACCACCTTTTTCAAATTTATTTAAAGGATCTTCACCAAAACTTATTATTGAATCCGTTTTAAATGGTATACAGAAAATAGTATGAATATTAAATTTTGTTAACAGAAATTCAATTATTTTTCGAAATTTGGCCAAAAAAAGGAAGATCTAAAGTATTCAAAGAACTATATTCTCTCAATTCTTTCTGATTATCTGTAGATAAAATGTTACTTTGTTTGTTTTTGCTTTATTGAATTCTAATTGTGATATGTTGCTCAATCAACTTTTGTGGTCAATGATTAAGAAAAATGATATTGCTAACAATATTCAAATTCTCTTTGTGAAATGAAATGTGGGACAAACCTAGAGCTCTGACAACTAAGTTTTTGATTACTGCAATTTTGATTTAAAAAGGATGAGCCGAAAAGATATTTAAAATTCTACATGAATATGTACTTTTTCTATGCCAATAGGTAATAATATCACCATCCTGACCTTTAATTACTTCTACGTCCAAAAAACTGATTTTATTATTTTTCTCTATTTCATGGCTGAATTGAAGTTTTGGATGAAAACTGTTAAAAGCATCAAAAACTGCCTGTAACTTTGCTAGAGGAACACATAATAAGGTGTCATCAACATACCGAAAGTAAAAGGGCAAAACAAAATCCAGCTTCTTGAAAGCAAAGACCTCCAATTTGTCCATAACTATTTCTACTAAAATCGGAGAAATGACTGAACCTATGGGAGTACCAAACTTTTGCCGATAAAAAGATCCATTGAATTTAAAATAAGTAGAGTTCATAATGAAAACTATCCCTTTAATAAAATCTTTTTGACTTAATCGAGTGCGTGTTTTCATATTGTCCCATCTATTTAAAATAGCCTGTTCAACCAATTCAAGGGGTATACTTGGAAACATTGCCACAACATCCAAAGAAATCATTGCATGGTCATCAGGAACAGTTTTTTGAATAAAATTTTTTTGGAATTCCCAGCTATTTCTAATATTGTATCTAGAAGTTGTAATTGAGTCTTTAAGGGCATGTGACACAGTCAAATACCTACATTACCGACCTCGCTTTTTCAATTTTTCGAATTTTTTTTTTTTAATTTCAAGAACTTTTTTTGTAAATAAAATATCGGGCTGAAACTTTGAAAAATGTATGAGAAGACAATAAACTACGTTTACGTACTTTATTCGATGAGGAATTTCGCAAAAAATTATTTTCGAAGAAATAAAAACTGGGTGCATTTTTTGAACCTAAGAACTTTTTTTGTAAGTGAAATATCGGCTTCAAACTTTAAGAAATGCAAGAGCCGACAGTGAAGTACGTTTATGTACATCATTTGAGTATAAAAGATGCAAAAAGAACAATTCCAACTAAATGTCAACAACGGTTTCCAGTTCGGTCGGTATTCGCGATGAGCACGAAAATGCGAAGTCTGGCGGCCACTACACGAGGCCAATAACGATTTCAATACTTACATAATTCAACATTGAAATTACATATTTCACTCAACTTTCATGCTGGACACAACATTTAAAAAATATCATTGTAAGAACACCGCATCATCAATCTTTGACAGCGTGGACCCCATATTTCAGATGTAGACGAGCCAGCTGATAGAGCCTCGATTAGTGGCCGCCAGACCTCGCATTGTCGTGCCCATCGCAAATACCGACCGAACTGGGAACCGGAACCGGAGTTGACATTTAGTTGGAATTTTTCTTTTTGCATCTTTTATATTCAAATGATGTACATAAACGTACTTTACTGTCGGCTCTTGCATTTCTCAAAGTTTGAAGCCTATATTTTACTTATAAAAAAAGTTCTTAGATTCAAAAAATGCACCCAGTTTTAATTTCTTCGAAAATAATATTTTGCGAAGTTCCTCCTCGAATAAAGTACGTAAACGTAGTTTATTGTCTTCTCATACATTTTCCAAAGTTTCAGCCCGTTATTTTATTTACAAAAAAAGTTCTTAGATCAAAAAAAAAATCGGAAAATTGAAAAAGTGAGGTCGGTAATGTAGGTATTTGACTGTATCACATGCCCTTAAGTATCAAATTAAATTTTTGTTCTAGAAATATCGTGGTAGTGTTAGTAGTTGAAATCACCATTCTCAAAGGATAGCCATCTTTATGAATCTTTCTCAAACCATAACATCTTGCAAGAACTGTGTCTTCGGTATTTATATCAGTCCATCTTATATCCTTTCCCAAAAGTCCTTTCTTTCTCCAATTGTCTAGAATCTTGAAATTGTCTCTTCTTAATTGTTTTAACGGATTTTCTCTCAATAATTCAAAGTGATCACGATTGGAAAGTAAATCCTCCATATCCCTAATATAATCTCATTTCTTCATACAAACTGTAATATTAGCTTTATCAGCATTCATGCAAATCATATCTGGGTTGTTTCTAAGGAAATCTTATGTTATCTTGAAACCTTTAGAAATTGTACGATCAATACTACTAATGTGCAAACAATTCTTATCAATAAAGCTCTTTGACAAATGTAAAACCTTGTTTCGGAAATCTTGTTGATCTAATATTGGAATTTTATGTATACTTGATTCAACCTCTTTGACTATTTCCATCATCTGTTGCGATTTACTTTTTATCACATGGTTACTAAAACCTTTACTCTATTCCAAAAATTACTGTGAAAAGCAAAATCTCGAAATTTGTTATCCAAGAAAAATATTTTTTTAGGTAAAACATAATTTCTTCGACTTTCAATCAAAAGCCTTCTCTGGAGGATACTGCTTCTTAATTTTTGGTTGATATCACACCATAATTTAACCTTTCAGAAGGCTTCAGGACCATATGTAACTGATCTCATTAAAAAACATGATTTAAAAAAAAGGGGTGTTAGAAATGACCTCCAATGGAGATCCGCTAAATTGAAAGTTAAGAATTTTAAATTAGATTAAAATCAAATTAAAAATCCCATTTAACTTCTTTTGTAATTCCTAAAAAAAAAAATTTGTTTCTTTGGACAAAAATAAAAAAGGACAGAAAAATAAGAAGGCAACCAACCAAATCCCCTTCCTTCTCTTTTTTATTTCATTCGTTTTTTTTATTTTTATTATTATCAAATCACAGTAGGGGAAACCTCCCTACAGTGGATAGCAAAAATTGGTAGATTTCAGAAAACACAAAATAGGATATATATTAAAGAGCTGTTCTGACACAAATGAAGCTGATATATTCACCCATGTGATGAGATATCAGTAAAAATCAATTCGTTAACGAATAAAAAGCTATTGATATTATTTTGAGGTGGTAAAATTTTGTCCAGTGTTGGCTGGTTCGCCCTACAGTGGACATTCGATTCTACACCGTGAATCAGAATAGAAAGATGTTTTTATGCGTACCCCTAAATTATATTTTATACCGACGCTACTATCAGAAAAAAGAAAAAAGTGATATAATTTCGATTTTGCATAAAATTAGCAAAAATATAATGTCAGTTATTTCACTCATATTTCACTACATGCCTTTCAGTGGACAGGTGCGGTGGGGTTATGATTGCCACCAATCTTGCCATGTCAAAAGTACCTAGAAAATACCTACACAGAAATTGGGCATGGTGAGGTTATTTCTACTTGAGGGAAATTTAAAATTACTCTCAATTACATTACGCTGCAGCTATGTTCAAAGTATCAGCTGATTCTGCCTTCTGCTATTTCAGTACCAACCTAAGAGTGCAAATTATCTAAAACTTTTAACTGAAAATCCACTGTAGGGATAACGCTGGTATCCATAGTAGGAAAATGAGAGCCTCAAGGATTATATTTATAATAGTTTTCGTACATAGAACGTAAGCTTCTAGGGTGAAAAATATTATGGTTTAATGACCAAGGAACATATATTAATAAACAAAATCATTCTGAAAAAATTGAGATACTTGGAAAAAATTACTAAAGTGGAGGACAAAGTTTCTTGGTTATGTCAAAAATAGTTTTTTATACTTTTTTCTTTTATTATAATTAGGTATAACATGAAATTCTGTCTTATGATGCATTTTTATCAACTTAACTCATACCAAATGCGCAAATTAGGTTTACTTTAGGCATTTCGCTTTTATTTACAAATGTCCACTGTAGGAAGCTATCCACTGTAGGGAGGTTTCCCCTATATGAAAGTATGCATAATATTTACCAACGTTTCTGTGTTCACACAGCACCTAATACTTCATCGTTGAATTCTTGTTTCATTTTTAGGAATTCCATACATTAACTTGATTATTGGACGTTAAATGGGATTTTGAATTTGATTTTAATCTAATTTAAAATTCTTAAATTTCAATTTAGCTGACTTGGATTGGAGGTCATTTCTAACGCCCCTTTTTTAAATTATGTTTTTTAATCAGATAAAAGTTATATATGGTCCTGAAGCCTTCAGAAAGGTTAAATTATGGTGTGATATCAACCAAAAATTAAGAGGCAGTATCCTTCAGAAAAGGATTTTTATTGAATATCGAAGAAATGATGAAATTTCGAGATTTTGCTTTTCACAGTAATTTTTGCAATAAACAATTTAAACATAATTTGAAGAATTTCAAACTCTTAATGCTGAATTTACTGATCAAGGATGTTTCCTATCATGCTAATGTTTTAAAAGTAAAAATTTTCAGAATCAAAAGTGAATTAGAAGTATGTTTACAACAAGATAAAATCATTGATCTTTTAAAACATAAGATTTTCCTTAATCAAAGATTCTTAAACAATGATAAAAAGCATGATAACAAACTTTCTATTTTGATTGATCAGCAAACTAATATTCAAGAACAAAATTTAAATTGACACAAGATTTTTGAGACAAGAAGGTTTTAGTAACCCTGTGATAAAAAGTAAATTAAAACAAATGATGGAAATATTCGAAGATGTTGAATCAAGTATACACAAAATTCCAATATTAGATCAACAGGATTTCCGAAACAAGGTTTTACATTTGTCAAAGAGTTTTGTTGATAACAATTGTTTGCACATTAGTAGTATTGATCGTAAAATTTCTGAAGGTTTGCAGATAACATAAGATTTACTTAGAAACAACCCTGATGTAATTTGCATGAATGCTGATAAAGGTAATATTACAGAATGTATGAAGAAATGAGATTATATTAGGGATATGGAGGATTCACTTTCCAATCGTGATAACTTTGAAATAGTGAGTGAAAATTCGTTAAAACAATTAAGAAGAGACCCTTTCAAGATTCTAGATAATTGGAGAAAGAAAGGACTTTTGGGAAAGGATATAAGATGGACTGATACAAATACCGAAGGCACAGTTCTTGCAAGATGTTATGGTTTGAGAAAGATTCATAAGGATGGCTATCCTTTAAGAATGGTTATTTCAACTGTTAACACTCCCACGACATTTTTAGAACAAGAATTTAATTTAATACTGAAAGACTCAATTACGACTTCTAAACCCAATATTAAAAATAGCTGGGAGTTCCAAAAAATTATTATTAAAAAAACCGTTCCTGATGACAATGTAATGATTTCTTTGGATGTTGTTGCAATGTTTCCAAGTATACCCCTTGAATTGGTTGAACAGGCAATTTCAAATAGATGGGACAATATAAAAACACGTACTCGATTAAGTCAGAATGATTTTATTAAAGGGATAGTTTTCATTATGAACTCTACTTATTTCAAATTCAATGGATCTTTTTATAGGCAAAAGTTTGGTACTCCCATAGGTTCAGTCATTTCTACGATTTTAGCAGAAATAGTTATGGAAGAATTGGAGGTCTTTGTTTCAAGAAGCTGGATTTGGTTTTGCCCTTTTGCAGTTTTCATCCAAAACTTCAATTCGGCCATGAAATAGAGAAAAATAATAAAATCAGTTTTTTGGATGTAGAAGTAATTGAAGGTCAGGATGGTGATATTATTACCTATTGGTATAGAAAAAGTACATATTCAGGTAGAATTTTTAATTTATTTTCGGCACATCCTTTTTAAAACAAAATTTCAGTAATCAAAAACTTAGTTGACAGAGCTCTAGGTTTGTCCCACATTTCATTTCACAAAGAGAATTTGAATATTGTTAGGAATATCCTTTTTCTTAATCATTGCCCACAAAAGTTGATTGAGCAACATATCACAATTAGAAGTCAACAAATTAAAAACAAACAAAGTAACAGTCTATCTACAGATAATCAGAAAGAATTGAGAGAATATAGTTCTTTTAATACTTTTGTTCTTTCTTTTTTTGGTCAAATTTCGAAAACTATTGAATTTATGTTTAAAAAATGTAATATTCATACTATTTTTCGTATACCATTTAAAATGGATTCAATAATAACTTTCGGTAAAGATCCTTTAGATAGATTTGAAAAAGGTGGTGTTGTTTACAAGATCAGTTGCAAGATCTGTAAGATGACTTACGTGGGACAGACTGGCAGACTTCTTAATACTAGGGCAGAGGAACACAAAAGTGATGTTCGTTTGGGACGTTGTTATATGAGTGTTCTTGCTATACATACGAGAGGGTTTCTTGATGTTGACCATGAGTTTGACTGGGATAATGTTGAAATTTTACATAGTGAAAGTAATGAGAGAAAGAGAGAATTCATGGACATGCTTTATAATAAAAAGCGAAGTGAGTCGTCTATTAATTTAAAAACTGATTTAGATGAATTGAGCAAAACTTATTCAAGCATGATTAATTACATTTAGTTTCCATGAGTCTTAACTTTCTCTTACTTCTTGTTTGTTTGTGACGGATTTGCCTTTTGACCCACACTTAGATCTCAGGTATCGAGGAGATGGCGTCGTTGCTTTGCGCTGTTCCCACCTGTTTTAATTTTGCTTGCCTTAATATGGGTGCTGTGTGAACACCGAAACGTTGGTAAATATTTGGCATGCTTTCATATTGTGATTTGATAATAATATTACACGGAGAGAAAAATCAGCGTTTGAAACGACGAAAGGGCATCGTAGTCCAAAACGACGACTCATCGTCGTCCGAGACGACGAATATCGTCGTTTCATCCTACGAATTGCTTCGACGTTTGAAACGAAATGGAACGTCGTTTGAAACTACAAAACTCTTGCATTCCTGAATTAGGCCCCGCCATATGGGCGGGGCTTATTTTTGGTTGCAGCGCGATCATCCTTTCAAGCCACGATCCACGTCGTTTCAAACGACGAAAGTCGTGGTTTCAAACGACGGTGCGTATCGTCGCTTTGAACGACGATTTCGTCATTTCAATGTACAGTTCTCGTCGCTTTGAACGACGATCAAGACTCGTAGTTTCAAACGACGAATAAGCGTCGTTTCAAGCGCTGATTTTTCTCTCCGTGTAATAATAAAAATAAAAAAGGCGAAAGAAATAAAAAAGAGAAAAAAGGGGATTTGGGTGGTTGCCTTCTCATCTTTCTTTCCTCTTTTTATTTTTGTTCAAAGAAACAATTCTCAAAAAGACCTCAAAAATAGAACAATCATAATGTGTAGAATATGGAATGAATAAATTATTATACATTATGCAATATTATTTATTCATTTAATCATAGTACTTTGATATTACCTGATTATTTGATTGGTTTATTTTTTAGGCGCCAACGGACTGTATTAAGAATCGCAGTTGAGACTCTCACTATAGTCCGCACATTGATAATTTCTTAATATCAATTCGATTGGGCTGAAATTGTCCAGAAAACTTCTTTGTACTGTAGGTAATAACTTTCTCGCTGGAAGTTTTTGTTGGTCAAAATTCGCTCTATAGGCGAAACGCTGGAAGTTATGATATGCTATCAGTTGAAGGACATTCCGAACCACATTACCTTATTTAATTAGAAAAATAAAAAAGGTACAACTTTTTGTCCACAGAAAAAAAGATGCGCAATGAAATTCTAAATTACATAGATATATTCTTTAAAAATAAAAATTCGAAATTTTTTTTGAAAGCGTCCAGGGGTCTTCCCACTCCCGGTGAAATAATTTTATGTGCCGTTATTCGATCCGGCAGCTCATTTATTTGTTTACACTATCGATGACAAGAGCAATGCTGATAAGTTACTGCGATCGTACAGAATTCGTCTAGAGCTCATTGTTTTCTAAATTTTTTTACTATTAAAACAGATTTTTTAAAATTATAATATCAAATAATGAAAAATTCTGAGTATTTAGAAATTAACTTTATTTTTATTTCAGTTACATTTTCGACGACTATAACTTCTTTTAAATTAAAAAAGTTAAATTCGTCTGCGGCTAATTTTTCTTTTTGGAAACAATTTTTTAATCCTAAAAAATGTTAATGAATTACTCCTGTGCTCTTTTTAATTTTTACATTCTCATTCATGAGACTGTATTCTATTCGTCCAAATTTTCGATCTCTGGTTTTTAACGGATCTTTATGTTCCGGCACTCCCAGAGTCCGAAAATCATAAAATTTTGTCGGTGTCTGTCTGTCTGTATGTATGTCTGTCTGCGAACAGCGAGTATCGCAATGAGAATGTAATCGTCAAGGCCGTCGGTGCTTTGAGAACCCTCTTCATAGTACCAGATCGAAGTACAGAAATAAATATAATGTACATTAGATATGATAGTATTGAACATAATGTAGAAAAGCTCACATTTTGGACAAAATCGAGTGCGAAGCACGAGATACGTGATAAGAATGTGTTCGTTAAAGCCGAAGGAGCTTCAACAAAAGAGAATTCACAACGATGAAATTACAGTTGTTCATGCTTTGACCTTTAATTTCAAAAGGTCTGTGTACAAATGTGTGGAAATATAAAGACCAAGCGCGTAGCGCGAGGTAAATACGTTATCGAGCGCGAAGCGCGAGAACCAACAGTCGCGCGCCCTAGTTTTTAATTAGATAGCTTTTTTTTGAAATCTTACGCAATTGCAAATATGATTTTATCCTGAGCTAATTATTTTCAGAGAAAATGATGATTTTAATTACTATTTTGGCTCATTTGTTAATGTTTCTTTTTAAATTTATATGGACTCCCTACTTATATTTTAGAAATGTAGAATTTAGAAATTTGTTAAGAGTTTGGCCATTTTTCAAGGAATAGGCACAGTTTGCTTACGGATTCAACTAAGTATGTCTTTCAGATGACTCTTCTCTATCTTGCTTTGTAAATTTACAGTATTTAATAATTATTTAAACAATTTTCATAAACAAATTCAGAGTTTAACCATTTTTCAATGAATAGACTCAATTTGTTCACGGAATCAATGAAGAATGTATTTCCAATCACTTTTTCCTATGATACTTTTCAAACTTACAATAATTATCCATTATTTAAACAATTTTCATAAAAATATATTCAGAGTTTTGCTATTTTTCAAGGAATGGACACAATTTGTTTACGGATTCAACTAAGAATGTCTTTCCGATGACTCTTCTATGTTGCTTTGTAAATTTGCAAGAATTATTATTAATAATTTAAACCATTTTCATCAACCAATTCAGAGCTTGGCTATTTTCCAACGATTAGGCTAAATTTTTTACAGAATTAACTAAGAATATCTTTCCGATGACATTTCTGTAGGATTCTTCGCAAGTTTCCAATATTTAATAATTATTTAAACGATTTAAATAAACAAACTAGGAGTTTGGATATTTTTTAACAAATATGCTTAATTTGTTTACGGAATCAACAAATAATATATTTCCAATAACTTTTTCCGTCGATACTTTGCAAATTTACAATAATTATTAATTATTTAAACAATTTTCAAAAACAGATTCTGAGTTTGGCTGTTTTTCGACGAATAGGCTCAATTTTTTCTACAGAATTAACTAAGAATATCTTTTCGACGCCTTTTCTCTGTGATGCTTTGCTAATTTGGATGAATTATTAATCATTTTAATGATTTTCATAAACGAATAAGGAGTTCAGCTATTTTTCAACGAATATGCTCAATTTGTTTACAGTATCAACAAATAATGTATTTCCAATAACTCTTGCCTACGAGAATTTGCAAATTTACAATAATTATTAATTATGTAAACAATTTTCATAAACATATTCAGAGTTTGTCTATTTTTCAAGGACTAGGCATAATTTTTTTACTTAGTAAACTAAGAATTTCTTTCCGATGACCCTTTTTTATGTAGCTTTGTAGATTTACAAGAATTATTAATTATTTTAACAATTTTTATAAATAAATTAAGAGTTTGGCCATTTTCAACTAATAGACTCAATTTATTTTCGGAGTCAACTAGCTTGCTTAAAAACATACATTCAGCTATAATCTTTTTAATAATAAGTACAACTTTTGTATCTGAATTATAATGTTAAAATCAAAACCATTTAAACATTTTAAACAAATTAATTTTTATAAGAAAACATATGCTCTATATATTTAAGAAGAATTTAAAAAGCAATACAAATTTTAATAATGGTTTAATTGCTTGTATTTTACCGTTATTGAAACACTCAATTAAAAATTTAATCGGTAATTTATTATATCATTTACTACGCATTTCTATAAAAATTTGTACGTGCCGTCATGTTAGATTCTTCTTTCATACTTGTATTCAGAAGTTGAGAGTTGTACAATTATTTGTTCGGCATCGTGACAGGGCATCCGTGCGAAGCCGTGTAAAAATGAAAGTTATTGAAGTAAAAAGGAATTGCATGGTATTTTATTGAACTTCATTTCCAAATAAAATAATTGCATGTAAAAGAATTGGACGCGCGCGGAGCTCGCGTATGCGGTTCTACTATCGGCGCAAAAATTATAGGCATCTGCCTTTGAAGCTTAACAGCTCAGCCACAAAAAATGCTAGAATAATAA
>CAKNXH010060751.1:176286-206828 GCA_932178445.1 Andricus quercusramuli
GCCTTTGAAGCTTAACAGCTCAGCCACAAAAAATGCTAGAATAATAACTAGTCATTTGAAAGCTGCAAGTGTTCCACTTTTTTCACATTTTTCAGTCTGCAAAGCACAAAAATTTTTTTACATAAACGTCTTCGGGCTCATTTACGTGGAACACTTGCAGCTTTCAAATGACTATTTACTTATTATTCTAGCATTTTTTGTGGCTGAGCTGTTAAGCTTCAAAGGCAGATGCCTATCATTTTTGCGCCGATAGTAGTATACATGAAGCCAAGCCAGTGGTGATCGCAGATAAGCTCACGCTCGCTCGTCATACCTTTAATTTCATATAGGATATATGTATCCAATCTTAGCTAATAGTGTTACTTCAATGGTATATGTGCAATTCTGCCGTGCAAAGAAGAGAACCGTTAACTACATTCAGAGTTGATTTGAGATGTAAGTGCGAATGTACTCGTATTTTGCGCAAAAGAAGAAAGGAAAGTGTGTTTCGTCAAACAAATGACAATACACTATACGACCTGATGTATTTATAGGTTTTTGTTTTTCTATGGTGTAATTCCAGGACATGCGGCCCACTTTCTAGATTTATAACATATGTTTATGTGATTGGAGCGCCACCTCGAGGCAAACAGTGTTTTATGGTTCTGAAAACGGTCTGTTGACGTCGGACGCAAACAGAAAAAAGTTCAAATAAAAAACATGAAGAAAGGACAGGCTACTATGAAGAAAATACAAGCTCAAGGAGCGAGGACTGTAAAAATAAACGGTAAAAAGCAGGAGCACTCACTATTTATCTGCGTATTTTTGTCTCCACAGGAATCTAAATCTAAATTAAAAAGGTGGAGCGCGTGTCCCTTAAGGGGATTTATCAGCGTTATAAAACGGATTCCCAGTTTCCGGCCGCACGGTTGAATATTTTGGTCTGATATTTTGCATACCTCATCTACATGGTATTCTCTTGGCCGAATAAGAGCCGGTTTTTTGAAAAAATGTTTATATTTAAAATTATAAACAAAAAGAAAAGACCAATGGAGAAAAAATGCAGTGACGCTCAGTACTAGCTGAGTGTGTATTTTCGAGGCCTGAATCTCAACCCTTCTCAAAACTGAGAGCTCGGCTACGAGGAAGACGCCCCGTCGCGCAGGTGGAGACACTCGAGCGCGTCGAATCAACCGAAACGAATCGCCCTCTCATTTTTATGAGATGCAGGCCGATTCAAAAAACTGAAATTACGAAAACAGCGCGTGATTGAATTTTAATTAGCATACATACTTTATTCATATAATTCTAAGACATTGAAAAAAAGATTCATGAAAATCGGTTAATATTTGCAGTAATAATAGAAATTTTGAAGTGCACACGATAGTATGCTTCTTGCATTTTCATTTGTTTATGTATTATGTGTTTACTCGAAGTATGAGAAAATCGAGATTTTTCACAAAATCATTCTTTATTCTTCAATAGCGGTTCGCATGTAATGAAAATCATCTTAAATCGACGCAAGAGTACTCCCACAATGCAAATAAAATGAATATTGTCAATAATTAATGTTGTCATTGTTATAAACAAATGACATTAACAAACAGCCACATAGTATAATGTTTGTTGAAAAAAAGTTGTTTTCGTCTGAGTACTATGCTTTACATTACAGTGAGAGTGACTGCTAGTCACAATGTTTATGAAACATCAACAAATGTAAATGTTATAAACAATTTCTTGTACAAATTTGGAATTTGTTTCTTCCTTTACTATCTGAAATTATGTCGATATTCGGAAAAGTGATCTATGTTTACTACTTACGAAAGTGCTTACTACACGAAATAGTAACTCTTCTTCTCGCTGAATGTGGACGGTTACCAAGTGGTGCAGTGCATCCTACTCTTTTAAAAAGTCAGGTTAAATTACCTGAACGCAAAATAGTAATTTTAACAAAATTCACCGACGAGAAGATGGTTTTCAATTTCAAATAGTTGGAACTAATGGTTTACAGAGTTCTTGTAACGATCCATTTTCTTCCGTGTCTGGCAAAATGGATGAATAAATGGTTCTTTTAAATACATGGAAAAGTTCGTGAAATTTAAAATTACAAGAATAGATAATAAGAATGATCTATTGTTAATTTTCACATAGAATTAGTGACAGCAAATCTGTCTCACAAAAATTTGAAGCAATTTCAGTGCAAGAAAAAGTGTTTTGCAGTCCGAGAATCCACAGTTTTGTATATTGTATTAATTTCTTTTATTTTTCTAGGATTTTTATTTTAACAAATATAATTGAACCTATGTTCTTTTCAATAATATCTATAACAATTCATATGATAAAAGAAAATTCGAAATTGAGAAAGCACAAATTCCACAATTCAAAAAAAAACAGTGTAAAATGTTTTATAGAAATTATTAATGACAATCACTCTCACGATAATTCAAACTACTTCCAGAGAAGAACAATCATTTTCCAATAAAAATCACAATATTGTTAAATATCTACGAATCGTAATGTTTGAAAATTATTGTGAATTTTACACAGAAACAGTTACTGTAAATCTCTCTCACAAACATTCTAAGCGGTTTCAGTACGAAACAAATTATTTTCCAGGACAGAGTTTTAGATTTAATTATTTAATTCGTTTACAAAATAAACAATTGTTGTATTTCATCACACATAATCAAACATAGATCACTTTTTCGAATATCGACATAATTTCAGATAGTAAAGGAAGAAACAAATTCCAAATTTGTGCAAGAAATTGTTTATAACATTTACAATTGTTGATGTTCCATAAACATTGTGACTAGCAGTCACTCTCACTGTAATGTAAAGCATAGTACTCAGACGAAAACAACTTTTTTTCAACAAACATTATACTATGTGGCTGTTTGTTAATGTCATTTGTTTATAACAATGACAACATTAATTGATGACAATAATCATATTATTTGCATTGTGGGAGTACTCTTGCGTCGATTTAAGATGATTTTCATTACATGCGAACCGCTATTGAAGAATAAAGAATGATTTTGTGAAAAATCTCGATTTTCTCATACTTCGAGTAAACATATAATACATAAACAAATGAAAATGCAAGAATCTCGGACTGAGGTGCTCTTGGAAATTTAGCGCTCTTCAATTTAAAAAAAAAACTGATTGCGGATTGCGGCAAAATTGAAGGCTGTAGACCTTTCAAACGACAAAAATGCGTTTCTCCCATTCTGCAGTGAATCTTTGCATACTATCGTGTGCACTTCAAAATTTCTATTATTACTGCAAATATTAACCGATTTTCATGAATCTTTTTTTCAATTTCTTAGAATTATATGAATAAAGTATGTATGCTAATTAAAATGCAATCACGCGCTGTTTTCGTGATTTCAGTTTTTTGAACCTGCCTGCATCTCGTAACAATGAGAGGGCGATTCGTTTCGGTTGATTCGACGCGCTCGAGTGTCTCCACCCGCGCGACGGGGCGTCTTCCTCGTAGCCGAGCTCTCAGTTTTGAGAAGGGTTGAGATTCAGGCCTCGAAAATACACACTCAGCTAGTACTGAGCGTCACTGCATTTTTTCTCCATTGGTCTTTTCTTTTTGTTTATAATTTTAAATATAAACATTTTTTCAAAAAACAAAATATTCAACCGTGCGGCCGGAAACTGGAAATCCGTTTTATAATGCTGATAAATCCCCTTAAGATTTCTCGACCAGCTGATTTGACACTTTTCATAAATAATTCAATGGCACATTTCTATTTTCAAATATCAATGAAATAAAAATATTGTCCCAGCTTCTACACATACCACACGATGTGTGACGATTGAACGGGCCCTCATTAACGTATTTAGAAAGCGCCAGTTAAGATTTTAAAAAAGGTGGGGCACATGTCCCGGAATTACCATATTGCCATTTACAGGTTTTTTTGTCCTGTATGGCTAAAAATTTTGCAGATGCAGGCGAAATAAAATAATTTGTTAAAACCTTGATTGATTGTCATTATTTTATTATAAATCATAACGTATGAAACTGAAAGTTTAAACGATTGTAAATATATCAATATCTTAAATTTCATAAAAATGTATTTACCGTCGGCAACATTCATAGTTTCGCACACGATTGAAACCCGAAAAATCTTTAAATTTTAAATTCTAAATTTAAATTTATTATGTATTTACCAGTTTTCTTGTTTTTCACGGCAGAATCAATATCGTAATGAAAGTAATTGCGATAATCATAAAACATTCTCATGCAGAATATACTATGTGTACTAGACTTCGATTTGCAAAATATTAAGTAAGTAGCATACTGTAACTAATAATTTCTTATAATATCGAAAAAACTATGAGTTTTAGAGCAGGGGTGTTTACTAGAAATGCATAGTGCAAAAATGTGCCGACTCGTCAAAACTTACTCTTACAGCTTACTGTAGTAGAAAAAGCGAGAGAAGAGGAGATGACTCAGAAAAGCAGGCGGAAAAGTTAGGAGAGACTCTGGGGACTATCCATCGACATCCCTGTTATAAAGTATGGGTTCTTCTTGAAAATTTGTTTCTTTTCATGAGTACTTTCTCCCGTGAAAAGATTAAACCGAACCGGGGGTTGGGGTAGTGCGAAAAATTCCTGTAATTTTGACGACACCCTCATTTCTGAGGTAAACTAGAATAGTTTTTGAACAAGTTGAGAAACATTTTTTGTGCTTCTTTGTGCTTGGATTGAGGCTAAACCCTAACTGATTTCAAAAATGCTTTCCCCACATAATATCGATGCTGAATAACAAAATTTGCACATTGACCTGAGAATGAAATAAAAATTTTTTGTATTATTGACCCTCATATGACAAATGTATGTAACCATCAATTATCTTGAAATGGCATCTTATATTCCTTCTTATATGTGCAGATGTATTACTACCACTCTTTCGGACTCACAGCTGCATACGATTGAACGTGAAAGTGCAAATCGAAGTTTGTTTGCCAGGGAACTAGTAGTCAGTACGCTTACTCAAGCTTTATTGGATTTAACGAAGAAAAAAGAGCAATTTAATGCAGAAAATGTGTCGTCTATTCTGCATGTACAAACAAATAGTCGAGATGTATCGATTACTTGTCGTTCCAACAAATCTACGGAAACAAACTCAAATCAGGAAGCTGTATTAGAACAATGTACTACAGCTAGTAATGAAAATATGCGGCACTCTTCCATCCTTCAAACTTCAATGGATAATACTGAAATCGAAATTTTGAATCAAGATCTACCTTCAACTCCTAGTGAAGTTGTATTACAGAATACGGCTATGGTTCAAGCATTAATGCACAACGTAGCACCTCAAGCAATGGTAAGCGTTAATTATCTTGTTTGGTTATTTCATAAATAAGGACTCAAAAAACATATATGGTCTTAATCAAGGAATTTGAAATTGTTTTTAACGTTTTGCAGAAAACCCTTATGAACTTGCTATGATGCATGAAGACATATTTTATGTGACTAATTCGAGAAAAATTAATGCGAACCTGATAAAAGTACTCTTTAGTACTTTGCTATGCATATACATATCAATTTAGGCATTTTGGATTTAAAATTTCCCTGTTACCATTCCTATCGCAAATAATAATTGATATGTGGGGAAAAAATAATTAGAACCAAAGGCGAGAAGGAGCCTCCCCCCCCCCCCCCATCAATAGTTTATTGGAGATAATATATTTGCGTTTTTTTGTGTAGTGATTTTGCTACCGCAAATCTTGACGTCTGGGATTTCTTGTGTAAGTGATGAGGATTTGCTTGCGCAAAGCTTATTTGATTACCAATCTCGCTCCAAGATGTATATCCTGCCCCCTTCTATATTTGCATTCGTAATAGACCATCCCATCTCCTCTAGACTTTTTAGTAACTTCTTTTCAATAGTATTCATTATTTTATCCTTTGATCTTCTTCTCCAAAAATTATCCCCACAAATTATCCCCTTCCCCCTTTATTTCAACCTTTTTCTCCCGTCCTATTTGTATGGATTTTACCATTGTTCCTTCCTATTCTTCTTCTCCATTTCTTTACATCATTATTACATATTTTATTTTCTGGTTTGTTACATTTTGGTTCTTCATTATAATTTCTTGTGGATTGGAATGAACGAGCGCCTGATCGAGAGAGTGTGTGACAACACAACTGCATCTTATTCAACTTAATAGTACACTGCAGTTCATCCATCTGCATATTTCTCTGTGAATTCCGTTTTATTTTTCTCATCCTGTCCTTCTCATCTCATGCTTTTCATTCTCTTAATTTCTTCATCCATTCTGTTCCAGTACTTTCTCCCCTAAAATACTTTTCATATTCTCTTGCTAACTTTCCCTTTCCTCTTTTCCTCTCCTACAGCCAGTCCATACATGCTCCCATATCTCCTCTTTCCATTCCAATACTCTGCATTTTCTAGCTATTCTTTTCCAGATATTTTTCCGGTTTTTTTTTCAGTATTTTTCAGTTCCAGATATTTTGGAAATACGTCCCTTTAAATCATCTTATATATTACTATTTATATCTCGAGTTGATCTCGAGAATGATTAAGGTGTCGAAGGCCGACGAGCCCTATGTGCGGTACCACCGCACTACTGAGGACGATGCGGAAGAACGTCATAAAAACAGCAGATGCCCCAGTAGGAAAAGAAACGGCACCCCCTGAAGTAATGTGAAACCGGTTGCGGGGGGAATTCTGCCAAGGAGAAAGGGTGGTGTTCCTAAATGGCTATATCACCCTCCGTTCTCCTATCCCTTGATCTTTAAAAAGTGGCCTTCTTTCTCCGTCTCATTGCATTAACCCTACGGATCTCTTTTCTCTCTATCACCTTTTTTGAAAACGAACTATCTGGCTCCCCTTTCTTTCCTGACTTTACTTTTCTTAAATTCCATTCCCCTTTTCCTCGCACCTTCTCTCCTACCATATATTCTGGCATTCTCCAATCTACTTCTAATATCCATGTGATGTATCTTTCAGCCTACAGTATCCATCTGATATATCTTTCTTCAGGCTGTCCAGCGTGTGCGAAAAGCGTGAAAACCGGAAATTGTACGGGAATTTTATTGGTGCGGGCAATGTACGGGATTTTTTATTTTGAAGCGGGAATTTTGTAGTACCTTAATAATTTAATAAGGTAGACAGAAGTTTTTGTATATTTGTTAATTGTTAAATATTGCGCGCCACTAAACTACGCATTCGTGTGTAACGTCCAGAGTTAGACTCCGATGCTGTATGGAGTCGAAAATCGAAATCTGTTCGATTTTCGACTGAATAGACCTTTTTATTTGAAAAGAGATACTGCGCAAGCGCGAAAAATATATAGTACTTCCGTGAGTTTCGAGCAATTTTTCTGTAAAATGTATGTACCCTAATAGCACGGAACGTCCCTGGAACGTTCCCGGAACGTTCGAGGGAGGTGTAAAATGTCCGCCACTTGGAAACGTTCCACTGGAACGTTCCCAACATAAATTAACGTTATTGTTATTATTATCATTAAAAAACGCGTAAAACGTAACTGATAGGTCAAAATTGATGTCAATTTATGATACGGATATCATATTATAGTGTAGTATATGCGGTACTTAAAACTCAAAAATGACATCCATTCTTACCTATCTCTTACGGTTTACGAGATAATTGTTTTTATAAACAACAATAATGGAAGGTTCACCTCAGGTCCCAGTGGAACGTTCCACTGGAACGTTCCCAAGGGCGGACATTTTACACGTTCCGGGAACCTTCCATGCTATTAGGGTAGAAATAGTAAATATTAACGAAAAAAATATGTATTTCGAGCAATTTGAAGTTAAAGCACTTCCCCAAAAAAATGTCTGATTTACCAGGAGAAAATTAATTGAAATGAAAGAAGGTTGATACGGACAAGAAGTGCTGTTTTGGAAATTATAAAAGTGTCATCCGATGCAAGTCGTACTTGAAATATAAATATTATTTTTCTTTCATTTCCAAAACCCTGCCTAATATTTCTAAAGGGTATGATTCCCGATGACTCACTGAAAATACATATTAAAAATTGCGCAGAATTGAGAAAAAGTGATATGTGAGTGAGGTTATGTGCGCACAGGGAAAAAATGCAAACTATTTGAGCGGACAATTTCTTCATTTGAAGTGCTGAAAACCGAAGTGCAAGCTAGAGCACTCAAAGTGATACTCTTGAATTTCATGATTTTTAAATTACAGCTTAAAAATGTTTTGATTCAAACGCTCGATAAGTTATTATGCCTTTAAAATGGAAGCTCTTACAATTTTCTAATTACATCATTTAAAAATAAATGCCGTTGAGCCGATAACTTTTAAACTTCTATAAATTAAACAGTTCAAAGATTTCTAGTTCTAAAATCAGAAGTATCGATTAAAAGAAATTATCAGCTTAATTAAATCATTATTGTAAAACTAAAAAAATCAGCTAAAAGTTTATTACCAACAGTAGGCTAAATATACTTTAATTTGTCACAAAAAACAGAGAATACAACTCGTATTGTAAAGGTTTAATTTTTACACTTTTATTTTAAAGTTTTATTATGTGTATATTTCATGTTTATAAGAAGTCTCATTTTCACAGGAGCATACCACAAAGCACTTTTTAAGTCTGATATATGTACGGGAATTTTCGAGAAGTCTGCGGGAAATGTACGGGAAATGTACGGGAATTTTATCATGCGTCTGTACTGGACACTTTGTTCTTGCAACTTCTCTATCTCCTTCCATGCCTTCAGTGCCCATATCTCTGCCCCATAAACTAATACCGCACAGATGTATCGTAGCCCAATATAAGAATCCACCGTCTACCCAACTGGCTACTCTATCGGCTAAACGGCGTCGAATAGATGAATATATTCAGCTCAGCGCTGGCCGCTCATATTCGTCTAATAGGCGGATGAAATCAGCTACTTGCCAAGACGAACGGACAGTAGTCTATATTGGACTACAACGTTTCCGGCTATTTAATTATTATTACGCACACTTTTCATGATATATTTTGAGGGGAAAGTCTTTATTTTTAAATATCTAAAAAATTTTATTCTAGAATAAAGAATAAGAATGTATGTTTGAAAAATTAAAATTTTCAAATGTTTTTAAAAATCCCGAGGGGCCTCCCCACCACCAGCGATCAGACTTTATATGCCCTTCTACGATCCGGCGGTTCAATTATGCCCCATAGCACAGTGGGCTGGGAGACCACCGAAAGTGGCCAAAAGTCAAATTTTGTTTGGATTTACATTAAACTTGGTATAAGAGGGTTTTTGAGGTCGCTGATTTCGAATTTGACGTCAAAATTAATAAATTCAAAATGGCGAATCTAATATGGCGCCTGAAATTTCTAAATGTTTACTTATTCATATGAAACTTAGTGTAAGGAAGTTTCTGAGGTTTCTGATTTCGAATTTGACATCAAAATTCATAAATTCAAAATGGCGGGTCCAATATGGCGCCTGAAATTTCTAAAATCATACATATTCATATGAAACTGGGTATGAGGGGGTTTCTGAGGTGGCTAATTTCGAATTTAATGTCCAAATTCATAAATTAAAAATGGCGGATCCTATATGGCGCGTGACATTTCTAAATGTTTACTTATTTATATGAAACTTGGTGTAGGGAGGTTTCTGAGGTCGCTGATTTCGAATTTGACGCCGAAATTCTTAAATTCAAAATGGAGAATCCAATATAGAGCCTAAAATTTCGAAATTTTTTTTTCATTTGTATTTGTATTCGTATTTTTACATATTTGTATCAAACTTTGAAATGAGTCCTCTTGCCTCTAATTAAGTAACTCCGCCCACTTCAAACTTTTCTTCGTCGGTTAATTCGAGTTCGTCTAAGTAAAAATTTAGAAATGTCGGGCGCCATATTAGATCCGCCATTTCAAATTTATGAATTTTGACGTCAGATTCGAAATCGGAGACTTCAGAAACCCCCTCATACCCAGTTTCATATGAATATGTAAAATTTTAGAAATTTCAGGCGCCATATTAGATCAGCCATTTTGAATTTAGGCATTTTTATGTCAAATTCGAAATCAGCGACCTCAGAAACCTCCTTACACCAAGTTTCATATAAATAAGTAAAAATTTAGAAATTTCAGGCGCCATATTGGATCCGCCATTTTGAATGTATTAATTTTGACGTCAAATTCGAAATCAGCGACCTCAAAAATCCCCTTATACCAAGCTTCATATAAATCCAAACAAAAATTTGACTTTTGGCCACTTTCGGTGATCTCCAGCCCACTGTGCACGCTCAACTTCATTCACTAATATCTTCGTCAAATGTCAATGGTGGCAGACGGTGGCAAATAACCTGATAGTAAACATCATAATGAACCTAAAAGCACTATAGAACTTTAGATACCAGGTGTAACCTCGGGGAACTTTTGATTAAAAAATTGTCTATTGCTGTGAATTCCTTAAATGCATGAATACAAAGTGAGAGGATTCAAAACCGAGCTAAAATTTTGATTTCTTTTCTATAACGTAATTATTTATGACCATTCTAATAAGCAGAAATGATTGTAATATTTTGGTTCGTAACATCAGGAACGAGTTTTTCGAAGATTTTATTTAAAAAACAGTAACAAAAAAAAGAACCATTTCTTCAATTCATAACGCTCTAGAATTAAGAGGACTAGTTGAAATATCATAAAATTTGGTGAAAAGTTTCTTCAACTCATCTATAATATGAAAAATAATTCTTCCATTAATAACTGTGAAGTTGACTTTTGGCCACTTTTGGTGGTCTCTCAGCCCACTGTGCATAGGTATGGTGGTTTCTTTCACTGGAAATGCATTTTCTCCTTTTTGTGTGCCTGTGCAATAATTTAATAATTTTAAGTAATACATGAATGGTTTAGGGATGTGGCAACCTCTTCAGAAGTGTTCCTGCGTTTTCGTCGCTGTAGGACTTAAGCTTTCATCTCATGACTTAGATGGATATTAGGGTGGATCATTTTGCACCAACTTTAAAAAAGTCAACGTGCGAAGGTCTCATTTAGTGATCGCTGTTTTTGAATAATTTTCATGCAAGGTAGCTTAAAATCGGTTAATATTTAGTGGTTGCGATTTGCCGTTAAAGTTATTGTTTAGGAGTCTCCACATAATGGTTCTTAAATAAATTATAACAGTATTTATATTCATTTACAATAAATTTTATTTGTTTATCTGTAAATATATAATTATACTTATGTGATCAATACCTCATATTTTTAAATTAAAAAAGCTTCATTGCGATCGATTTGCTTGTAAATAAATCGTTTTGTTTTGAACGTTGATTGAACTGAAATTGAACTGCACAGAATTTAGACGAACAGAAAATGTATAAAAGGATTGAACTCAATAAGACTATCAAATTTTAGTAAAATTAACAATTACAAATTAAGTCGCAGGCTTTATTAAAACTGAATTGACTACATTGCTACATTAACATGAATTGAGACTGTAAGTCGCTGCGGGCAAATTCAGACTGACTTGAGACACAGAATCGAAAAGCAAGCAGCGAGGCTTTAAGAAAATGTACATATAAATGTACTTAGAGTCCTTTAAGTGTGTACACTACCGTGCCAAAGTTTCCGACCACCTATTTCTTGATGACTGATAAAGTTCTCTTAATTTTAATTACGTCGGAGCTAAAAAATGTTCTCGTAAAATTGTTGAATGCTCTCAAAGTTTTGTATAAAGTGAGCCCAGGATGAAGCTAATTTGTCTATTTTTTAACCAGATATTGCAAAATAGTGTAAATTTCGATGTTTTCTAAAATTTTCAGTAACTTCCGTAATGATCAATATCACACAATGGTTATATATTTCATATATTTACAAACTAGAAAAGTAGCTTCAAAATAAGCACAAGAACATTAAAAAATATTGATTATCACGGAAGTTATTGAATACTGAAGAAAATATTGAAAAATACACTATTTTTGCAATATCTACTTAAAAAATAGACAAATTGGCTTCATCCAATTTTCAGTCTTGTACGCAACATTCCGCCTGCCTTTCGTCGCACATGAAATAATTCCTGTTATTATAAAATTTAAGTCGAATTAAAAAAAACTAGTTAAGATTGATTCTAAAGAAAATTACTCATAGGTGATGTGTAGCACGCCGTCCGCCAAGAGAAAATCAGAACTGTAACCGGGGAGAATTTTTTATTTTGACTGAAGCAGACATTCAGCATAACTCGCTTGATCTTAGGCCACATGCCACAAGGTCGGCGCTACCTTCACTTTTGTGGCTTCGGCTTTATTCGGTACTTTTCGGCTAAATTCGGCATTGCCGCTTCGTTTAAAGGGATTGTTTCGGCCACATACCGCAAGGTGGCGCAATAAAGTACATATAATTTACTCTTATGACTGGAAAAGAAAAAAATATCTTATAATATAGGACGTAATAAAAAATGAAGAAGTCATTGAATATAATACTGAATTCAGCTTTCTATTCATTAGAAACCTATAAATGATAGGACAATTTTACCATTGGACAATAAATTGCACATCTTTTCATTTTTCTCATTGAATATTAGAATTAGAATTAGTATATAAAGTATGATGAATAATAAAAAATAATTCAAAATTAAATGCCGAGTACACAAATTATCGTAAAAAAAAATTCGAAAATACCAAGTGACGAATAATAAAATTTTAGGGCTTTAATACAAAGATACAATATTTTTATTTGTCGAAAAATAAAAATCCCCAATTTAAAAATATTCGAAATTATAATTTAACGAATTATATAATTTTTGAATTATACCATTTTTAATTATACAATTAACGAAACATTAAATTTCCATACAATTTGCAAATTTTCGAAATTTAAGATTTGACGAAAATAAACAGTTAGTTATTAAAAAATATTAAATTATTATTATTTATTTTTGTCAATATTAAATTTCGGGAATTAAGAAAATTTGTAGAATTTGATAATTGGACAATTATTAGTTCCATAAATTTTAATTTCGGAGATTATTGAGATTTTTAGTTTTGCGGTAAATTTGAAATCCTGTCATTTTAAAATTCAGAGATTTCATAATTCATGATATTATATTTTCGGAACCCGTTAATTTGTGTATTTATTATCTCTTCACTTTTTATTAGTCCCTACATAAATAATTAATTTAATAAATTAGGATTTATCGTTAGTTTTCGCTAAAATCCGTATAAAGGTTTTTAAAGATTATTGAAAAGAAAAATATATAACGTCAGTGGACCTGTTTAAAAAAATAGTATTTTTTGAAGCAGGTACGTATTGAAATTTTATTTTTAATTTCTAAACTTTCTTCTTTTTTTCTAGTAATCGATCTTTTTTGCGCGAATTTACTTACTTACATAACTATTGATAATAAATTCTATAGTTTGTTTAAAAAAATTGCAATTAAATTATTTGCTAAAGAAATTCTGCAATTATTCACGGAATAGTAAAAAAACATTTATTTTATAAGTTACAAAAAATATTATCCAATATTCAGAGTATAGTTAACGGTCAAAGAGGTTTCGACATGCGGTAGTCGGCGGGGGACGGATGATAATCGATTTAAGACTTTTGGGCGTCCGATAGATCTTTGGCCGGATTAGGTTCTGTTCGGGAGCCTTTTTGAAACAACGGCCTGTTGGGGAGGTCGTCGATATACTTGGGCGAGAGCCTGCTGCTTGCGATGTGATGGATAAGTCCTCGACGTCTTAGGCGAGCTTCGTGGAAGAGGGCGAGACCTTGGCCACTTTTTCTCGCTAGAACTCGTGTCAGGGTGAGTTAGGCTAGTTCCGGGCTCGTGCATCCGCTTTCTGGAAGGCTCCGCTCTCGTGGAAGGACGGCTGGGGACCTCCCTTAGTGTAGTCCTGGGAGGGGGCTTTGGTATGGCCGAACTCGGTAATTCTGAGGGTGGCGGGGACGTCTCCTCGGGCGGAAGATCGACGCCTAGGTCCCGCAACACTTCCCCGAGAGGAATGAGCTCCTCGTTTCCCAAGTTGGAGATGTCGGCTGGCGAGGAATATCCCTCCAAGTCTGGTAGGACCTTATCGAGTTGTTGGGGGAGGTTGAGCTCCTCGATGACCTCTTCCTGAGGACTGGCCTGGACGGTGGTTTCAGGAGCGGTTTCGATTGAAGGCTGGTTGGCTGTGAGCCCTTCGGCCCGGTTCCGGCGATCTCCACGATTCCTCCTCTTTCGTTTAGGTGGCAAGGGAACGTAGGCTCCCGGGTTTGCCTGTCGGCCATCAAGGGCTCGGCGATAGCGTTCTGTCCAGCGTTTGTGTTGGCTTGGCCGTTTCACTCGGGGCTGGTCCATCTGTAGTCAAAAAGCCATTTCCTGGTGGTCATCATTTCCATCATGATGGACAATTAGCATCCCAGATCCTCTTGATAGAGGACCGAGAAGATAAGAGTAAAATCCACTATCATTTTGACAGAGGACCGAAAGAGGAATAAAACAGATCCCCGATCCTCTTGACAGAGCACCAAATAGTAAGAGGGGAAAATGCCCGAGCCTCTTGGTAGAGGACCGAGAAATAAGATAGAATATTCCCAGATTCTCTTAACATAGGGCCGAGAGAGTAAAAGAGGAAGACAAATAGACAGAGAATTCCCAGATCCTCTTAGCAGAGGACCGAGAGAGTAAAAAGGCTGAGAGATAGAAGGTGAAATAAATTCCCAGATCCTCTTAGCAGAGGACCGAGAGAGTAAAAGAGGCTGACAAATAGAAAAAGAATTCCCAGATCCTCTTAGCACAGGACCGAGAGAGTAAAACGGCTTAGAGATAGAAGGAGAAATAAATTCTCAGATGCTCTTAGCAGAGGACCAAGATAGGAGAATAAGAAAGAAATAACAGAGGAAAACTGATAGAAGTGTGAAGAGTAGAAGCATGATGAAGGTTAATTCTTTTTTATGGTAGAACACTTACCCTTATGGGTTGGTTGTATTGGCGAAGAAAACAGAAAAAAACCACTCGCTAAGTTGTTATCGATTTGTGATAATTTTCTCCCCGGTTTCCGGAGTCTTCCTTCTTCACAATCTCAGGCTCTTACGAGTTTTCCACCTTCACTTCCGTAGATTGGGCTACCGTAACTAAGTCGGATTCTTTTTGTTAGGGTTACGAGGAAACTAGTAAGTCGGGGTTAGGTTTTTAAATGATTGAGTCGAGGTTAGATTGCCAGGCACACTTTATTCCGTCGTAATTGATCGTAGCTCAACAGGTAGCTCGCGAATACTGCTCGAGCGCGATGGACCGCTGATCGAGTGCGAAGCTTTCGTCTCTTTATCTCAAAAAACTCGCCGAAATTATAGACTAAAGTCGGAGCGTCAACTTGACCAGTTGGAGGCTAGATCAGTACTGCGTGAGTAGCAACTAATCGACCGATCGATTATCGATTCATTGAAGGTCGCGGCTGGCGCGCGAATAATTCAAATCAATTAAAAGTTAAGAGTTTCAAATGGGCAACAACTACAGCTAGAACACAGGCGCTGCGCCATCGGTCTATTTTAGTATAGTTGGGAGCTGTTGTTTTGAAAAGTGTAACAGAAAATAATTTCAGAGAAATTTAATTGTGTAACATATTCAGTGATTTCATAATAAAGTTTTGTATTCAAAACTAAAATGTTGCATCAGTACAAATTTAATTTTGACTTTTGATTCCCTTCACTTCAATTCCATTTTTACTTCTTATGATGTTTCCTTGAATATTTTATTTAAAATTGTACAAATAGACATATCTATTTATAATTCTGTATTGAAGAATTTTAGTTTGGTTAGAAAGTGCTTTGAATTAAATGTTTTGAACTTTGAAAAGTTGAATAGCCGGGAATTTTTTTCTTAGGGTTACTTTTTACGAAGAAAAATTACAAAATTTTAAAAATTACTAAATTTGGACAAAAATAATTATTAAATGCTCTTTTCAATTTTTTGGGTTGGAAAATTGATTTGTAAATATAAAAAACGTTACAAAAAATGTATAGTCGGTAGAAGTTATAATTTCGTAGAAATCATTTTTTGAATTTTGAGCTTTTGCTCTGTGAAACGAAACTCTTAGGTTTCAGCAAGTACTATTGAAATATTTAAAACAATTTCCCACGATTTTTAATGATTTTTATTTGAAGTTGATCCAAAGAAATAAAATTTTAAATTGCAGTAAAATATTAAAGCACGTGAAAAATACAAGGAAAAATAAATATTAAATACTGCTTTGTTCGAGCGGGAATTTGAAATTTTTAAATTATTATGGATTATTTATTTATTCTCTAGGACTAAAAGTAACTTTTCCCTATTTGAAAATATTCTCAGTATGTGTAATTTATTCGTATTTCTTAATTAATTACGGTTGAAACTAAGAAGCAATCGACGATTTATTTTCGTATAATTATAATTTGTATTAGTTAGGTTAATTTGTATATAATTACTTACATAATCCTTTATAAAAAATTCTATAATTTTTCAATATTTTCAATATTTTATTATCTTTATAAAAAATCTTTGACGTATCTGAGACCTTCCATGATTATTCCATGAATTCCAGGATTTCTCTAACTGACGGCCACACTGCCTTCAAAATAAAAACAATAATAAAGGAAACTTTTAACATTTTATTAAATTCTAGTTCACTTCTGAAATAATTAACATTTTCAACGATTTTAAATATAGATGTTTCTATGTTTCAGTGTTAAATGTTCTTTTACTTATATTTTACTAGAAGACCCCGATTTTGAAAAATTAGTCAGATGCCACATGCTTAGATTTATCCTGCCCGTGGGGTTGCAAAATAAAAACTATTGGTGTTTGAGCGTTCCCTGTTTTTGGAGATTCTGTAATAAGCATATCTTTCATCGATTCTTGAATATGCTTCCTAATTTTGGTTTCGGTTAGATTGCATTCGTAGTCGTACTATGAATTGTTGTGAAACTACCTTTTTCAAGTGCTTGATGAGTTTACAGTTTTCAGCAATAGGTTTAAGATGATGATATAAAAGACCTTTAATTACAGGCCGGACCAACGATATTGTAGCATCAGATTGAGAAGAAAACAAGGTCGTTGCAATCTGTAGCGGATGTAATACCTTCGCTAGGCTCTCAATTAAATTCCAGTCTTCATTCGTCAATGTAAATTTATTTGCCTGATCTGGTTTGGTAACCTGCCGAAGGTTAAATTCCATCTGGTAGGGCAGCTTTGAATTAGTTTCCTTATTTTCAACTTCAATTCTACTGCGTCTTAGCGTTTTGTTGACACGCAGGGATGCTTTTCAGGCTATTAAAAAGTGAAACCTTGGCACCTCCAAGAGCGCCGATGATCAGGACGATTAGCGTAACAGAATATTTCGGGTATGACCGTCGCAACTCCCTCATAAGGTCTTTATACCTTTCTTTCTTTTCTTTCTCCTTCGCTATGACGTTTTTGTCCGCTGGTGCCTATAATTCGATAACGAACATGGTTCGTTTCTCGAAGTCAAGAAGAACCATGTCAGGCCTCGAGTGCGCAACAGAAACAATTGTCGAGAATATGAAGTTCCAATATATGCGGCACTTCTCATTTTCGACAATTGACTCTATTTCTCTAGGAGCGTTCAGCGGGGAGGTATTTGGCTAATGCCGTAAGAGTGACAGAGATGGTAATAATGCACTCTTAGTGCCGCATTGTGCCTTTGGATGTAGGTTTTTCTCGCATCAGTTGGACAACTAGATAGTATGTGTCCCAGATGCTCGGGATGTTCATGACATGCTCTGCAGCTATCATCGGGAATGTGTTGGCTCAAAATGTGGTGACGGTATGCTAGAGTGGAAATGACACCATATTGACATGCCAAAATGAAGCCCTCCGTGACCAACTTCAATCCAGGTGATCTAAGGAAAGCAAACGTCAGCTCATACGACATCGACTGATCTTCCACATTTCTGTGGAATGTGCCGTGCATCCTCTTGTCGAGGAGCTATTCGCGGAATTTTTTCTCCTGTGCTTTCTTAATCCGGGCCTTCAGGAGTGAGTATTCAAGATGGATAAGATTTTATGCATTTTTCTCACCCCTGATATTGAAGTCAAGGCCGAGTATTTCAGCAGCCTCCTCCGCTGGTTTGTACATAAACACCCCTTTGCCTACTTCTTCGTGTTTCCAGACCACTTTAAGAAGAGGGTCTGGTCCATTTGCGACTATATGTGCTGTACCCAGAATAATCCTGTTGTGAAGACATTCAAGATTCAATATTCCACGACCACCTTGACGGCGTGAGATGTTAAGTCGTGGAACAGAAGACTTAGCTGCATGTTTTTGGTCACGTGCATAACCTTTCGGGACCCGATATCGAGGGATCTGAGCTGCTCGTCCTTCGTCCATGGAACTACTCCAAATGAGTAGAGTACTACTGGGACGGCAAGCATGTTCACCGCAGATACTTTGTTCCTCGCCGACAGTTCGGAAGACCATATCTGTCGGATGAGACGTTTGTATCTGCATCGGAGAGTATCCTTTATAGATGTTACGTCCTGAATGCGGCTATATGGCACGCCGAGGTATGTATAGGTCTCTCCAGCGCAAAGGTGTCGTATAGCGCTTCTGTCAATGAGCTCAGGAGCTTCGGGGATGCCGTTAAGTTTTCCTTTCTTCAAATTAAGCTTGGCGCATTTCTCTAACCCAAACTCAATTCCAATCTCTTGAGTGTACTCTTTGACAATTTTTAGAGCTAGATGTAGTTTCTCTTAATTTCTAGCATAGCTCTCAAGATCATTCATGTAAAATACATGAGTAACCTTTCGGTTCATGCTTTCGATTTCCAGGTTTGCCGCAGAGGTACCCTTCGGAATGGCGAATCGCGAGAGATAGTGGCAATAATGTGAGGCAAAAGAGGAGAGGGCTCATGGTCTCGCCCTGAAACACACCTCTCTGAAAGGTGATACTGTTAGTGATCACACAATGTTTTCCAAATGAGATAGTAAAACAGTTTTTTCCAAAGCGGCATTATTCTCTATGCACCTCACGATGTGTGGATGAACCTTTAAGATTTCCAACAGACATATGGTAAGTCTATGGGAGGTTGAATCAAAAGCTTTTCGGTAATCAATCCAGACCATCGATAGAGATCGTTGATAGGATGCTGCATCTTTACAGACACATCTATCGATGAGCAGGTTCTCCCGAAATCCTGCTACGCTGTGAAGATCTTATACAGTGTGTTCAGACAAGTTATTGGCCTGTAATTCTTAGGATCAGCTAAGTTGCCCGTCTTAGGCAGGAGCACTGTGCGCCCTTCCACCAACCACTCCGGAATAGGCTCTTCCGACTTTAGATATGAGGTGAAAATTCGGGCCAGCTGCTGGTGGGTTGAAGGAAACTTCTTCCACCAGAAGGTCCTGATACCATCTGGTCCCGGAGCGGAATAGTTCTTCATGCTCTTAATACGTTTTTCACCACCTCGGTAGTAATAGGTGGGCATTCCTCCTCAGGTGTTATGTGGGTGTTATGTTATATATATATATATATATATATATATATATATATATATAGCTATTTTATCAAATTTTAGTGATAGAGAAGCAACTAATAGCCTTATTAAAGAAATTTTTTAAAACAATTTTCTCTACTGCCCAGGTTTTGAAATTTTTATTTTACCTTTATTATATATTATTTCCCTATTGTATGGTGAAGGTCCCAGAATTTTGGCGTTCCTCACAAAAACTGTTCAGGGGTGTGGTTATGCTCGTTACCTTTAAACAATTTTTTTTAATCTGTAAACTTAACAGAGTATTTTTTCACCCAGAGAAATAAACTGTCGTGATACGGTCGTCGGAAAATAAAAACAAGTTTTTTATAAACCACCCCTACTATACAGGGTGTCCCAGACTCAAGTGTCCGGACTTATATAGCATTGTAAAAATTAAAAAAATAAATAGAAAATTCCTTTTCCAAAAATCAGTTGAAGTTTTACTTTTTTAGTCATAAAACATTTAAGCTGGACCAATCAGGAGCGCCGTATAAACAGCCGTGTGTACGTGAACGGGATTCCAACGTAGTGTTCTCCCGTCGCTAACCCCACCTCTGCGCTCGTTTCGATAACACTGCGTTGAAATCTCGTTCACGCATACACGGCTGTTCATACGGCGCTCCTGATTGGTCCAGCTTGAATGTTTTATAACTAAAAAACTAAAACTTCAACTGATTTTTGGAAAAGGAATTTTCTATTTATTTTTTTCATTCTTATACGGTTATATAAGTCCGGACACTTGAGTCTGGGACACCCTGTAGATACAAATTTAGGTATAGGGGAAAACGTTTTCACTTCATTCAAACACACAAAATTCATTTAATCGTGAAAAAAAAACAAAATGTCACTTGGGGCCGTTCAAGTATTACGTAAGCATATTTTCGCATTACGAATATACAAAAATAAGCATCTACTTAGACACACCCCCGTCCTCTCAAAATACTTACGTAATACTTGAATAGCCCCCTTTCAGGTAATTTGTTTTAATTAGAATTAAATTTTTCCTCGTTTCTCCAAGAGTGTTACACCAGTAACCGACCCTAATTTAAAATTTAACATAAAAAATAATTTAATTCTCTTGTCCAGACATGTCCAGTTACGTGAAATTCGGGCCGGAAACACATGTTCCGCGTCCACCACTATTTCTTCTGGAGAGCGGGAGTGGTGTTAGAGGCGTGCGAGAATTTCTCCTCTGAGACATCACGTTGCACCGTAGATACGCAACGTGATGTCACAGAGTCACAGAGGGCTCTCCAGAAGAAATAGTAGTGGACGCGGAACATGTGTTCCCGGCGGGAACTTCCCCTAGCTGGGCATGTATGCTGTGGTCAACACAAAAACCTCATTTGCCTAATTTATATTTGATTCGGTGAAAATTCTTCAGATTAAAGTATTCATTAGAAAAAGTTTCGCATGGTGAAAGAGATGCAGTCCCGTTTCCTCATGTGATATGGGAGAAACAAGAAATGATCTGCTTTGACCACGGTGGCGTAATTTGATAACGCTCCATTCATGGATAGTGGCGTTTCTAATACAAATTTCGGCTGAGGCCGATTTTTTTTCGTTTCTCCAAAAGTATTAGACCAGCAATCGACACTCATTTCATATTTAACACAAAAAATTAAGTTTACTAACGAACTTAATAACATACAACTATATAAGTTGAATTATTAGTGGCCTGGATTTAATGCGAATGAGTGGTAGAAACAAATCTTATTAACAAACTTTTCACATTGTGGATCCTTCATTTGTGAAGGATATTTCGACATTAAAATTACTTGCTTTTATCGACACTGTAATACTTGATTATAAAATAACGAAATTTTTACAGGTTTTACAGCAATCAGTGTCTCCACCAGTAAGAAATACAGGAACTGGAACAATTAGAGAACAAATATCTGCTCCAACAGCTGCTTATATAAGAGGTGGATTGAGTTCTGTTGGTGTTACAGGTGGTTCTCGTCGAAAACCTATTAGAACTGTAGATGGCAGAAACCATTCAACGGATCCACCACCACCGCACTAACATCTTTGTTGATAATAATAAAGAACGAGAATTCTCTAGCGCTAGTCTTAGTATCGTTTAAAGCATCGTATTGTTGTTATTCTATCATTACTTATTGACTATTTTTTCGTCAATTCACACTGCTATATTTTCAAGATTTCGTGTTATAACCCCAGTCATGTTATCGTATGCATACGATGAATATCCTAATAAGGATGTATATCGCTGGCAAACAACAATCAGATTATGTATATACAGCTCTTATTGTCAAGGTTGTTTGAGAAAAAATGTCTTTGCTTAAAAATTTTAAATCTCCTGTCACGTGTATTTTCATATGCCATGTTGCTTTAAACCGTTCTTTTATTCAGTTAGAACTTTAGCGTTTAAGCGACTTGTTACTTTGCAAGAAGCGCCCAGTATAGTTAATGATATCAACATGAAAGCTTTCTCATGTGAATAAACACCCTTGCACATTTTTATTTTATTTTTCATGGACAAAAGAAACCGAAATAACGGATTTGTTAATCACTCACATGTTTCAATTCATTTTAAACTACGGATGATAGTATTGTGACCATACTGGAAGAGTGACACAGTGCAACGACCAAACCAAACTAGAATTTATCAGAATAAGTTGAAACTTACTTTCTTCTATTACAAAATTATTTAGGTGTAATCATCACTTTTGTGGTATAGAAAACGCGATTTAATAAATTTACTCCTCAGATTTATTTCTGGGGATATCGTTTTGTGGGAATGTCTCCGAATACAGAATTGCATTTTACAAGTTAATAAAATGGTTTCGGATTATTTACTACTTAGGCAGTTGTTTTGTGCCAACCTTCAACTGATAATCTGTAATTTCATTTTGAGTTTCTTTATTAACTATTTAAACGAGTATTTAATTGTTTCACCTTACAAATATTCTAATTACGAAAATCACAGTAAAAAGAGTAGATTTTTTTACTCACAAAAACTAGTATGCATACAAAAATCATTTTATCTGTTGTGCAAAGAATTCGACACTTCAAATCGGGTCGAGCCGACATCTTTCGGGCCGAATCGAGTTGAGTTCGAGGTAACGAGAACTCAATATTAAGGGGTTGCTGCAAGATGTTGATACGAAAAGGCTTAGCTCGACTCAACTTGGTCGAACTTAGAGTTTCGAGAATTTTGCTTTGAGTTTTTATCAAGCGAATGTATCCGCGAATAGATTCTTTTGAAATTAATACACAAACTTCCAGTAAGGTAGAGTTGCGCACCACATTATCAGACTTCTCGAAACACTGTGAGCTTCTACGTTTTTCTTCAGCGAGATATTTTTAAATTTGGAATCTTCCGCATTCGACTTCTTCACCAGCTCCCCATCCAGGCAGTTTCCCAAATGTCTAGTATATTGCATCCAACGTATAAGTATCTATTGTTGGAGGCTCAATTGTAACTGGAATTTTTCAAGGTTCATTCATATATTTTTTCAAGGCAAGACAGTGTTTTTTCCGATATCGTGCATGCAACCTAATTAAAAAATTCTGCATAATTAAACAAATTGTCTTAAAATCTTCCTGATTCTTTTTGAACTATTTTGGAAATCTGAGCTGTTTACAGTACTATGTGGCTGGTATATCAATTAGGAAACGTTAAAGATGTTCAAATAATTCGTTTATATAATTTGAAAAAACGGTTAAACAACCACCGCAGGGTCCCGTTGGGAGCAACTGCCAACTAAAAAATGACACCGGCTCTGAGTAGAACCACGGTAAATCACACCTATAGCCACGTCTCATGGCCGTTATATGGGCGGCCACATGGCACGATGAAATAACAACGACAGGCCGGCGAAATCCTCGTCTGTCTTGAGAACATGAAGCGATCTACGGATGACAGCTTTCTGCATCCATCTTGCAGGTACCTTGGCATATTTTTGGAACGCGAGTATAGTTTTAAGATTACGAACCAGTGATAGTTTCGCACCTCCGAGAGAACCGATCACAGGGACAATTACTTAAACCGAATATTTTGGGTACAGTCGTTGCAGCTCTTGGAGAAAAATGTCAGGCCTCGAGTGGGCAATGGAGACTGCTGTCCAAAAACCGTAGTTCCAGAAAATTTTTCACTTCTCGTTTTGTACAATTAACTCGATTTCCCTCGGAGCGTTCGGCAGGGTAGGGTCGCGGCCAACACCGTAAGAGCGATAAAGATGGTAATTAAGCACTCTCAGGGCCGCATTATGTCTGTAGAGATAAGTCGTTCCCGCGCGAGTGGGATACATGAATATCACGTGTTCTAGGTACTCAGTGTGTGCATGACACGCTCTGCACCTATCGGTGGGAACTTCTTGACGTAAAATGTAGTCACGGTATACTAAGGTGAAAGTGACACCATCCTGGTATGCGAAAATGGAACCTCTGTATCTGAGTTAAGTCCTGATGATCTGAGGAAAGCAAAAGTTTGCTCCTTCAACAAGGACTGATTTTTTCAACTGGCTCCTTTGTCAATCATCTCGTGTTTTCTGAACATTTTTTGAAGATGATCTTTGCAATTTGCAACAATGTGAGCTGTTCTCAGAACGTTTCGGTTATGAAGACATTGGAGATCCAGCAGTCTGCGTACACCTTGACGGCGTGAGATGTATAATCGCGGAGCAGACGAATTGATATGCAAGCTCTTATGCATAGCGTCAAGAGCCGTAAGCTCGTTGCTCGTACACTGAACCACCCCAAACAAGTAGAGTAGAACCGGAACGGAGAGCATGTTAGTCGCAGATACCTTATTCAACGCAGACAAATTTGAATACCAAATCTGTCGAAGAAGATGCTTGTATCTGCATTAGAGAGACTCCTTCACTGATGTTACGTCCTGAATACGGCTTTGAGAGACGCCCAGGTATGTATAGGTGTCTCCAGTGTCACAATGTCTAATAACACTTATATCCACAAGCTCAGGATAATTGGAAACGCCAGTAATCATTCCTTTCTTCAGAATAATCTTGACACACTTGTCCTATCCAAAGTCCATACCAATCTCTCATAACTATATTTAAAACAATTTGAAGTTTACTTGCACCAATAGCATACATCTTCAGGTCATCCGTATAAAAGACATAAGTAAACTTATGCTCGCGATGATTAGTGTCACCGCAGAGGTATCCAGGAGAATTGCGTAGTGCGAAAGATAGAGGCAGAAGTGTGATGCAATAGAGCTTAAGGGGTAAAACCACTCTAGGATTTTCAAAAAATTTATTTTTTTGGCTTAAAATGTACTTTAGGGGCCTAAAAACAATGTGCACTTTGTCCCATTGCAAAAAAATGCTAACATGTCGAAATCTTGATTTCACCGAAGCGCCTCGAAGCGTGCACTGAGCGCTCCAGTAGCGCACTTGGATCCAACGCTTTTATATTTCTTTTACCTGTTGAAATGTTAAGTGGAACGGTTATCAGGGTTCCTCAGGTGTCAACTAGGGTGCGCTGATTTCTATTACAAAGAGTATAGGTGTATCTGTGAATCAGTGAACGCTGCCAAGATTCATGGATTTTTCTGGTAGTAAAGCTTTAAACGCGCTTTTCTCTAAATCACTTTTTTCAAAAGTGCACCATTTCTACAAAATTTGGTAAAAAATATCCTACTTAGTTCTGAAGCTAATGACATATAGTTCTTAAATATTCTTGTTCCTTTGTTCCACCTCGCAAATTGAAGGAAAAATGTTTCCGGTCGCACAGTCTGTTTTTAAAATGGCAACTTTTTCTTTTTTCGGGCGCTAGAGTGGTGTTACCCCTTAACCCATTAGCGCCTAGCGATGCCATGTGTCATCACTTTGACGTTGTTTGAAATCTGCGCGTCGAACGTCGCCTGCGTGTCGCAACCGCACAAACTAACCTAAAGCTTGTCAAGCAAGCTCAGGGGGATTCCCACGACCGTTTTCGACACTGCGTGAAATTTTTTCTATTGGCACGATCCCTTTTGTAATTCTGAAACCCTAAATTAATTCAAGCGCTAATGGGTTAAGGCTCATGGTATCGTCCCGAAAGACGCCTCTCTAGAAGGTGACTTTCGTTGTCACACAATAATTTCCAGTTGCGATAGTAAATATAGTTTTCCAAAGGAGCATCAATCTCTATGCATCCCACTATGTATGGATGTACCTTCAAGCTTTCAAACAGACAGATGATAAGTCTATGAGAAGTTGAATCGGAAGCTTTCCGGTAAACAATCCAAGTCATTAACAGGACGCGTTGATGGGCTACCGCCTGTCAATTAGCAGGTTCTCTCGGCAGCCTGCTACACCTTTTTTGGAGCCACATTCTTCATACATCTCTCCACAGGCTCAATTCTTCGAACAATCCTACCGTTTAGGACAGCTGTTAAGATCTTATACAGCGTGTTCAAACATGTTATTGGCCTGCAGTAGAAAAGTTTTTCGTGCCCCTGAGTGCTTTTTTCACCTCTTCGGATTTTTGACAGAAACAGGGAGAACGCTGAAGAGGCGCGACGCGTCAGCCAGAAACTGTTGATTCTAACTGACCTATATCTCCCTCTTCTGTTTTCTCCTCCTTGCGTCAGATAAAACCCGTATTTTGTCAATAGTATGCTGTTTCATTGTCCGCGGCTTTGACTTGTTCATTGTGTAATTCAGGCCTGTCCAAGTAGGGGAAAACTGCTCATTCACCACATGTTCGAGTTCCACCACCACTTCCCTATTCTCAGGTCCAGAGGCTTGCGGGGTGGTCGCTCTCGTGAAGTTGAATGAGTAGAGGTCGGTGGTGGTGGTAAATTCCCATCTGGCAAATAAGCAGTTTTCCCCTACTTGGGCAGGCCTGGTGTAATTGTAGATCCTCAGTTCTTGGGCGAACTTTCGAACCTTTTCCGTGAACGCTCTACCAAATGTTATGTAGTCAATCACACACTGAAGACGGAACGCATTCTTTCTTGCCCATCCAATCTTGTTCAGTTGATGCAAGCGTCATCTGGCCGTTTGATCCATCGTCGGTTTTAGCCTTCGATTTGAATCAGCTAAAATTCTCGTAGCTATCCATTTCAGTCAGATCTTGGAGCTTAGAAGGAACCTGCATGTCAATGTTCCTCCTTGTCCTGACATCGCGATCATCTCTCAGAAGGTGCCTGCTTTCCGCGGTTGGTCCTAATGTCGCTTTCTCATTTTCATCTGCAGCTTGTACAAGCGCACGTAGACTTCGCAATGACTAATGTGAAACATCCTGAAGCTCTGGGTGTTTCTGGCACCACAGATTATGGATACGCGCCATAAAACCTCCACAAGCAGGGATAATGCTAGCATCGTAGCAGTCTAGCAAGTCATCCTTGAGTTGGTTCGTCCACTCAGCGTGGGCGTTTCGCCGGTTTGTCATCGTGTTTCCACCTAAATCAGGTAAGTCAGGTAAAACTCTTGCACCCTGAGGACACGGAGCGACACAAAGACGACCACCTTCTGCATCATCCCCGCATGCGTCTTAGCCCTTTTTGACACGCAGGGATGCTTTTCAGGCTATTAATCAGTGAAAGCTTGGCACCTCTAAGAGTGCCGATGATCAGGACGATTAGGTTAACTGAATATTCCGGGTGTAATCGTCGCAACTCCCTTACACGGTCTTTGTACCTCTCTTTCTTTTCATTCTCCTTGGCTATGATGTTTTTGTCAGCTGGTGCCAAAAATTCTAGAACGAAATTATTTTACTTTTCGAAGTCAAGGAGAACTATGTCAGGCCTTGAGTGTGCAACAGAAACACTTGTCCAGAATATGAAGTTCTAGTATATACGGGCCTTCTCATTTTCGACAATTGACTATATTTCTCTAAGAGCGTTTAGCGGAGCGGTATTCGAGCTAATGCCGTCAGTGTGACAGATATGGTAATAAAGCATTCTTAGTGGCGCATTGCGCCTTTGGATGTAGGTCGTTCCCGCATGAGGTAGACAACTAGATATTATGTATCCTAGATACTCGGGGTGTGCATGACACGCTCTGCAGCTATCATCGGGAAATTCTTGGCTGAAAATGTGGCTACGGTATGCTAGAGTGGAAATGACACCATCTTGACCCCTGACCATTTAAAGTAGAGGGTCTCATCCGTTTGCGACTATGTGAGCTGTACTCAAAATTATCCTGTTGCGAAGACATTTAAGAGGTCATACTGGTAACATAGCACTCCAGCAGGTCGTCCATGAGTCGATAGTCGGCATTGTTGTCCGACCCATTGTCGGGAGTTCTGCGCGTTACATTATTTTGAACCGCACTCACTACAACTATGTTTGGTGTTGTCATTATTTTTCCCACGAGCAGCTAGGGAAAACAGTTCGCCAATCCTTGTAGGGCCCCGCATGCAAGGATAAGGCTACATACACTGAGAGCTCGCCCGGTATCCCAGAGTCACCATTCGAGACACCTCACCCAGGTGCCATTCAGCTTCCGGCACAGTTGTCACGTCTCGGCGTAGAGGTTATTCCTTCGGGACCATCCCTGGACAATTGTCCGCGACTGATTATTAATTATTATTGTAACCATATTAAGCAGAAACCCTTGGTACAGGGACCCTCTATCCGCAACCCAAGAACGCATTCGGTGGTTTTCTCATAGGCCCTACGGGGCTTTGTCGAAGGAGCAAACTACTGCTTTCCTGAGATCATCAGGGTTCATATCAGGTACATACGGTTTTATTTTCGCATGCCAGGATGGTGTCATTGCCACCCTAGCATACCGTGACCGCATTTTATGTCAAGAAGTTCCCAGTGATAGGTGCAGAGCGTGTCATGCACACGCTGAGTGTGTAGAACACATACTATCGGAATGTCCGACTCACGCAGGAACGACGTATATCTATAGACATAATGCGGCCCTAAGATTGCTTTATTACTATCTTTGTTGCTTTTACAGTGTTGGTTGCGACCCTGCGCTGCCGAACGCTCCGAGGGATATAGAGTTAATTGTCCAAAACGAGATGTGCCAAATTTTCTGGAGCTACGATTTACGGACATCTGGCAGAAATTTCACCGCCAAGGTTCGACAGTTCGCTGACTATCAGGCAGCATATTGTTGACAGAATACGTCACTTCGTTTCCTTGAGACACACGAGGGTTTCACCGGCCTGTCGTTGTGATTTCACCGTGCTCTGTGACCACCCATCTCACGGTTGTGAGACGTGGCCATAAGTGTGATTTACCGCGGTTCTACTGGGAGCCGGTGACATTTTTTAGATGGCTGTTGCTCTCAGTGGGACCCTGCGGTGGTTGTTAAACCCTTGTTTTGAAATATATATCCATCGTCCTAGCTAATGTGGAACACACCCCAATTCATTCTCTAGCACTTAAAAAATTCACAAAAAACACAATAAGCCGAAAGTCTCCAATTTTCTTGCATAAAGTCATTTAGTTTAATTGCTCAGAAAGTTTCATGCTCCTAGCGAAAGGGGAAAATACCCTAAATTATCCCCCAATACTTAAAAAATACACTAAAAATACAATATATCAAAAGTCTGCAATTTTCTTGCACAGAGTTATTTCTTTCAGTGCACAAAGATTGTTTAAAAAGTTCCATCCCCTAATCCAATAAATTATACAGTAATCTATCATAAATTTAATTAAAAGCTGGCTTTTTTACTTATAACATCAATTATGTTAGGCATCCACATGTATTTTCTAGAAGAAAAAAAGTATTCGGAAAGGGAGCCTTACATACATCTGGCAAATTTAGTCGCAGGTTTAGGGAGAAAAATTACCGAACTGAGGCGTCCTTCGAAAGGGAATAGAATGAAGAAAAAAAACCTTCAAAAAATACCAAAATAAAAAAAAATTAGTCCAATATGAGGATGATGATAATGGTAAAGCGAAAAATTTACGGGTTGAATAGAAAATGCAGATGAGAAATCTAGCACCGGAACGCCATCTGCGTCCGACGATGATGAAGAAGAAGAAGTGAGTTGCGGAGAAGAGGCAGACGATGCTTTCTTTGTATCGCCTAGGAATGCCGACAAAGATGAATCTATACGTATATCACATAGAATGATTTATATTTTAATTGATTTGATTTTGGAATTTTGTTTAGTTTGAAAACTTGTTTGCTGTGCTGTTTTAAATACTTTATTTTTAGACAGGTTTAATGCCAAAACTGCGAAAAATTAAATTTAAATTTTGAAAGTATGAACTGTTCAAACAAAAGCGTATGAAATACACTAGAAATTGAAATTATGACCGGTTTCGGGCTTTGCTTGCGGTGACCTTGGCCGTAAATTCAGACAGTTTGAACGTAAATAATCAGGGCCGCGTGAACCAGTTCCAATTCGAATACATCATATTACGCACCAGACGCGCGTGAGTACCCGCGCACTGCTCACGTTGTCGCTACTCTGCTAGCGGTCACACATGGTTGAGCAAGCCTCTTTCGACCCCGCGGCCTCCTCTCTCGCCACGAAACTGCGGAGCCAACAGTTCTAGGAAAGACATAAACTCGGCGACCATAATTATAGGTTCCAGTGTACTATCTTCAATTTGTAATGCCACAATTGTTACAGGTTTACGACACTTAGTTTGACATTTTTTGGTTTTTCAGCTTTAAAATTTCAAATTGAAGAATATTGAAGGCTTTCTATAAGCCATACTACCATTTTAAAAGTTTCATTTCAAAATAAGGCATTATCGAACGATTTAACCTATAATTGCTAAATTCCAAATATCTACAATTTAATGGTACGTGTTTCTAGTTTAGAATAGTTTCCTTTTTACTGCTTTCATTTGCAGTTCAGTTTTGAGTACTATAAATTAAAAAATTTGTAGCTATAAAAGCTTGAATATTTTAATTTTAATGACCAGGGAAAAATGTTTGCAAACCTAGAAATGACCACGAGTTTCTATTTTATATTTCAAAGGCCATACTGTCAGACAGTAAAATTATAAATTGTGCCAACCAAACTGAGTCTTGTATAGTCTCTTCAAAAATTGTAATACCATATAATTTACTTATAATTTGACATGTATTTCTTTTTTCCGTTATTCCAGACTTGAGACATTGAAAAACTCTGACGTAGAAAGAGAGAAGCAGAACTCTCCACCATTTTAAAACCATAAGTATGTGCTTAGAG